>JAVQJF010007490.1:0-30217 GCA_036023855.1 Gadopsis marmoratus
TGACCACGCCTCCTCCATATTCTTCTTCTTCTTCTTCTTCTTCTTGTTTTATTGCTTTTGGTGCATTACCGCCACCTTCTGTTTGGTGTTTCCCTATCATTTTCAGTGTTTTATTTAGCATTGTGCCCCAACCTTAACCTTGCCAATAAAACTTAATTTCAGAGCCTTGGTATAGATGTAGAAGTCATCCATGTTTGTGTTAGTTGAGGGAAAGTTATGAGCTAGCCTGCAAAATAGTTATTGTTACAACTTATCTGCTAAACTGAACAATTTATTGTTCTTCTTGCATTTTTTAAAAGTTACAAAACAGCTTCAGGTGCATAACCACCACCCTGTGGATTGGAGGAGGATCCCTTCTGATTTTCACGTAGCCCGGGGAAACCAAGATAGATTCAATCAGATTTGTGATCTGAACAACGTAGATGCATATCTGTATATACAGCTAAGTGTAAATGAAAGTGCATTAAAACACATAACTAAGGATCTTCAAATGACAGATGTAAATGGGGTCAAAGACTGATGTAAGAAACAGAATGTGAGGCTTCAGTCTGTCTGTGGTCTGTGTAGAAAAAAGATTACCTTCGCCCAGTCTTGGGTCGGCCACTCTTGCCACTTTTAGAGGTCCTGGGTCTCTCTAGTTTCATCAGTGACTGCCGCATGCTCTCCTCTGTGTAAGCCAGATACACATGGGACAAATCCACCTCAAATGGCTACAGGAGGCAGGGACAGAAGAAGAGTGAGGTCAACAATAGATTATCAAGGAGAATCTCCTACCTGAGATTATTACATGACACTTTGGCAACATTGTCTTTGTTACATTTATGCCAATAAAGCATATTGAAATGAACTGAATTTCATTTAATGTCCTGAGATTGTCATTACACAAAAACAATCTCAGGCAGGAACAAAAAACGTACAAAGAACTCACATCTTTTTCTTTTTTGTCTGGAGCAGGGGTCTGTTTTCTCATATTGTTGCCAGTGTATGCCACACATTTCTGAAAGATAAAGTACAAAAACACACATTACTGAGAATTAGTCCTCAACCCAGTGTTTCGCCTTTCAATTAATGTAAATCAAACCACAAAACGCAGTGTGTGCATGAGTTATGCAAAGGGAGCTCACCAGCTGCCATTCTCCAATGTCTTCATTCCAGTGCACATAATTCTCTATCATCTCCTACACAGGACAACATGAGAAAATATAAAAACAGGAAATAAGGACAGACATGGTCACTGATGCAAAAAAACCCGGCTAATATCATCCAACTGCAGAGCCGCACCACAAGCAGGTTCATGCAGGAGGAGATGTGCTGATGTGCACCACCTACATCCGTGTCCCCTGCAGGCAACAAGTGTTACAAATGCCAACAAAGCTGTACAAATTTTATAGCTGTATAGTGTGTGTTTTTTGATGTTTTATTATTTACATTTCAAATCTGCAAAATCTAAACATTTTGTTAACTGAAGCATATTCTCTGTCACTATGTTCTCTCTCCTTCTAGAAGGACAATCAATTTGTAAAAGACAGTTCCATGAGGAAAAAATGACACAGGATCAACTATATTAGCTGCTTTTCCACCAGGAGCTTAAGATGGGTTATTATACACAGAACAGAAAAAAAACTGTTGTTTAAATGAAAATAAACTGCTCCAACATAACCTAAAAAAGTGAAAGTCAGCCAGTGTGGAAATGATTCACACCATGAGCATTGAGCAAACATCAGACAGCGTCACATACACACCTGGTATTCCTGGGGAATAAAGTTATCTATTATGAGCATCTGGAGCCGCAGCTCTCGACTCAGCTGGCGAATGTTCTCCAGGAGGCCCTCAATCTCTCTGTGATGCTCTTGCTGCAGATCTGCCATCTAACAGACAAAAATCAATTTGTTTCCTTTTGGTAATTTTGATGAATCAAAATTTACTCTCTTAGTGTTACTCTTTTTATGTTAGGCTTACTTCTGATTTGGCAGCCATGAGCATGGTCCATACTTTCTTCAGCTTCTTGGTCTTTCCTTGAGCCTCCTCCTGCAAGCTAGTGTACTTCTCTTCTATGTCCAGACGTTCTTGCTATTTTAAGGAGGGGGGGAGAGAGAGAGAGAGAGAGAGATTATGCAATGGTCATGCATGACTGGAGGCCTAGATAAAAAGGACAGAGGCCAAAATTATGTCTTTTGTACATTGTTGAAATTCTGATGTTTATGTCACTTCATAGTAAAAGGACACAGGTTACCATGGCTTTTATCTTAACATGAACACAAAGAAAGTGAGGGAATGACTTTGAGCTTAAAACCATTTCTTCTTATAAGTCATTTCTGTGTTAATCAAGCTAATATTAAGAACAAAACTTCATGTAGACTTTGTGGTATCTGTCGTCATGTCTTCTCGCATATTGTATCTCATGGCAGAGTTGTCGACAGCTGCAAACTGACGATGGTAGTACTTTAATTTAGAACACATCATCCTATGTATTTATTTTGGTTAAACTGTTCATCCAGTTTTTGTAATCATCATTAATCATCTCTTTTTTTTAATCAAGACATCTTAGCAAACAAACAAATACAGCATAAGGAGTTAACTCCAGAGTGATCGGTAGACATACTGTTTTGTTACAACTTTAACTTCACTACAGTTACAGCATGATGATGGATAGTGGAGTTTTCAGTATGATATAACCAATGCTCACATGTAATCATTCCATTTCATACTGCAGCAGTGACTAAGCAAGTTCTCATTATCAGCTGATCCACTTAGTGAAGTATTTGGTGGTCAGACTTGTTTTTGGAAAAATGGTGGTGTGTGTCCAACGATGCCAACCGTCATCTTTCCATACCTCTTTCTCCTCCAGTTCTTTCCGTAGCTGCTCCGCTCTCCTTCGACGTTCTTCCAATTCATTGTTGGACTCCTGTAAAAGCTTCTCTTGCTCCTCAGCCTTGGCCAAGAGGTCCACCCCACCAACGATCACCTTCTTCTCTAAGGCTGACAATTTCTCCAGCAGAAGGTGATGCTCCTGCCTAAAAGGTTAGAGGTAGATAAGTTATCAAATGAGAAGTTACCACATTATCAGATCCACTTATAATTAAAGAAGACATTATAGATCATTTAATTTGTGTCATCATGAATATCACACTTAAGTTCATCATAAGTACAAATATTGTTCTTTTTGTGGACTCACTGGGCTTTAAGAAGGTCCTTCTCCCTCTTCTCCAGCTCTGCTCTTGCCTTGTTCCTCTCCTCCTCTTCCATGTCCAGCTTGGCCTCCAAGGCCTTTCTTTCCTCTTCAATCTTTGCCTGCATCTCCACCATCTTGTCCGGGGAAACCTTCTTCCTCCCTTAATAAGAGACACAAAGGGAGGCTTAGTGTCTTTAATTGACAGGTTGTTTTAGATGTATCTTCCCATACCAAGCACTTGTCGGTGTATAGGTTAAAATGCAAATTAATTCGATACTGTGGTTTTTAATCAGCATTATTTGTACTACATAAGTTGAATGTATGGGTTTTTAGAAGGAACATCAATCCCGTGTGTGTGTGTATATATGTATGAATATGCTTGTGTTTATATATTTTTGTATTTTGTTAAATTGTATCACTGATTCATGTTGGGGCCTCTTGACAAATGGCAAGTGTGTATGTATATATTTATATTTTGTTTAAATTGTATCACTGATCTTATTTTGTTTTAATTTACAGTTGTACAGCACCTTGTAACCTTATGTTTCAAAAGGCGCTCTGTAAATAAAGTTTACCTTACCTTACCTAAGAGTGAGTGCGAGTGAGATCCAACTTCAAAGTTGTGACTTACCTTAGCTATGCACAGTATATGCTAAATTTGAATATAAGAAACTATATATATTGTATATATATTGCAAGATTCTCTTAAAGAAATGGTGGCTATGAAGATGGAGAACATGAGACCCATGGGTGGCAGTCAGATATAGACAGACAGAAAATAGTTAAGTGATTATACGATAACCAGATGTTTTCTGATTAGTCAGAGTTAGAGCTACAGGATACTATGACTATGTAGATTCTTACACCAACCTCTTTCTTCTTGAATTAAGAGGTGCATAGCAAGCCAGACAGGTGGCATTTGCCCCAGTAGGAGGAGAGAGTGAGAGAAAGAGCAACACATTACAGAGTGACCTTGACAGTCTTATGACTCTACAGAGTGCAACACTACACAGGGGAGGAAGGAGTAGGAGAAAGACAGATCAAACAAGATAAGTAATAATAGTAAAATGTCATAGGACACAGAATAGACATAAGGCAAAACACAACAAAAATCTTTTTACATAATGAAATATGTGAGGGAATTGCATCTTTGAGGTATGGGAGTTACAGATTACACAACAAAGCCTGGCAGAAGTGTAAGATGAAGCTGAGGATGTGAAACTGTCATGCAGAAAGTCTATGATGTCAAAACGGTGATCATTGATGTCACACCAGGGACCATTGTTATCATTTTCATGTGAATCCTAACAATATTTGGGACATGAAAATTCAGGAGTGTGGTTAGTTGGGAGTTGAGGAATCTGGACTGTGAACCTATAGGAATGGCAGAGACACAGGGAAGGTATAAAGCCCCTTTCACACATGGTAAATGGTAAATGGACTCTTTCTTATATAGCGCTTTTCAACCGAAACGGTTCCCAAAGCACTGTAACAGTAATCTAAGCTAGAACAGTAGTCTAAAACACATGCACTGTAATCCATCAATGCTCTGGGAAAATTCACTCTGGCAATTTTCCTACTTAGTGTCAATTCAAATAACAACATTAACAGACAAGATTACCATGACATTTATTAATTTTGGTTATTTAAAAGAAAAAAAAACTGAATTCCTGAATTAATGTTGCAATGCAAACTAGAAAGAGATCATATGCCTCCTTCTACCTAGGCTGCACACTGTACTGTCTATTTTAAAAATACTTCATATTAGATAGATATAAAGAGAAGAGAAATATGAAGCAATTTTATTCTGTATTTGATCTGGATCTGTATTACAACACATAGTGACAGTGTTAAGAAAATTATGGGAAACATGTAACAAAAGAAAAGATGTAAACAAAAGAATTGGGCTATCTGATTAAGTTAAATTAAAATCTCCATGCAGGCCTACTCTTCTATAATGGGAATTATAATAAGCACACGGGTAAGAAATAAATGACGTCAACCACTTTAGAAAGGAAATACTACTAATGACTCAAGCTGTGGCTGTCACATCAAGTCATCAGGAAAACCCCCTAAGAAACCACCTATATACAGCATAGACTATATCTGAAGTACATCAGTCAAGTTGCTCTAACTTTTCAACTCTCATTCATGCCAACTGTTTACCAAACATAGAGAGAAGAACTGTTAAAAGCTACAAATAGCATGCAAGCAAATCAAATAGACTGCAGAAATCTGTCATGATGAAATTTATGAGGATCTCTCGAGGGGAGCTACAGGATGTTTTGACAACTATTGGAGATGCTTACATGGGGTCAAACCTCCCGAAGAGCTGCCTGTGATCAGTAATCAAATAATAGAGATAAATGTGCTTTCTAATCATTTAAACAGCCTGTACAGTATGAGAACTGATACACTCCTCATCCTTGTTGTCATTTTTTGCAACTTAATATCTTCCAGCAATAATGCCACCAGGGTGAGAAGAAAACCTGGATTGGTCACAAGCGACCGACTCAACATGGAATTGTTCCATATAGAAGAACTCAGTGTAAATGCCAGACATCCTGCCTTACATTTAAATTTAAAACCAGCAATTTTACAAGATCTATGTGTGAAAAGGGCTTAAGTCTGTGGGCAGGTGGTTTGGTAGAACCTGCTCCAACTCACTATTCTGAGGTTTGGCCTCAGTAGGCAGAGGCACTGAGCAGGAGAAGGAGCAGGCAAATTCTGAGCTACTGCTGCTGTCTGGAAAAGAAGCAGAGGAAGCACCATAACACTTTCCACTTAAAACAGACCAGAGTAAAAGGTGAGAATACAAGGGGAACTCCTAAATGAGAACAGTGTTATGTTAATGGAGGCTTGTTAACAAAGAGTAGAGCCCAACTGGTATTCAAAGCAACTGATAATAATTATGAGGAACTGAATGCTGACTCATAATATTAATTAACACAGTGATAAGAGATGCAACTAGATATACGCAAATTAAACGGATGCATTTTCAACCATTTATCAAAACCACTGCATGAAAAACACACTCCCTTCAGGCTTATGAAGATTGTATCAGCAGATATTCAATCATTTGCTCTAATGAACACTTGAATCAATTTGTGCATAAATGACAAATTCTTACCTCTTCTTCTCCTGCGGCCTTCTCCTGCCTCCCCTCCTTCATCATCACCATCATCATCCAGCTCTTCTGATCCACTGCCCTCAGAGCCAGAGATCTCTTCACCTAGAATCGCACAAAACATTTTAAAAAGACAAATCAGTCTTTAAACACTGTAATCCAAATGGCATGATTATTTTTTTGCTGTCTGGGTCTTTACCTTCCACTAGTTTCTTCTTTAGCTCCTCAATCTCCTTCTGAAACTGACGCAATAGGGCATCCTTAGGATCCTCATTGATCCTGGCTTTGTTCTTGATGTTTTTAGCCCTATTAGCATAGCGCAGGGTACTGATGGTCTCATCATAATTATAGTCTGCAGGGCCTATATTTGCACACTGGTAGAGAGAAGTATGTCATTTAAAATGTGAGGCAATAATTCTAATGTCAAACTCGAGTATGTCAAAATGCTTTCAAACTTTTACTCTACCATCATGGTCTTAGAATTTCCTCCTAGTGAATCCTGTAGCAGACGAGTTAGTTTAGAGTTCCTGTAGGGCACGTGTGTGCTCTTGCCGTCCACCAGGGCAGAGATGACGTTACCCAGTGTGGAGAGAGAAAGATTTATCTTTGTTGCTTCCTTTAAACGCTGACCTGTGGCTCCAGTCTTGCCCTGTCTCTCCGAACCCTGTGGGGGTAGAGTGGAAAATTAATAGGGGCAGTATTCATGTCTTTTTCTAGGAAGTAGTATATTTTAACTCAGATATGTCTGGCCCGAGATACATACTGCAAGATCAACCAGATGAAGCTTTCCCATGCGCACATGCTGGTTTCCATCAACACCCTTTTCACTGCACTCGATGGTGATGGTGAAGATCGCGTGAGAACGGGAGCTGTGTTCATTCATGTTTGTGGCACCGACAGACCCTACACAATGAAAGGACACAGTGAAACATTATTTGCTCAGACAACAAGACTCATGAGTAGGTGTGATGAAATAATTATGTACTCATGACCTTTAAAATTTTAACTGAAATGATAATAATCGCACTTGCATGCAAAGTATTTTTGTGCATATGCCCACTAATTAATAGTTTGCATACATTATATATAAATTTCATGAATATCAATCAGTTGAAGCCACACAATGATGTATATAATGCAAGACTGCATCTACATTTTATAGTTTGTATATGGCTTTATCACGTATCGCAAAGATAAATATCTCAGTGGAAAAACAAAGATCAGTGTTCGTGGATTTCCATTTCCCTCTTAATGCTGTTGGTTATTCTGCTTACGATTCTTGTGGCCCAGTGTCATAATCCTGTCCATGTCATCAGCATTGTTAACGACGTAACCAGAGAGATCTTTGATATAAACGCCAACATCTGGTCTTTCTTTCACCTGTGATGAAAAAATTGTAACTGTGTCATGGAAAACTGCTGTCAGAATCAAACGGTTAATACAAGCAAATATATTCAGCCATCTTCTGCAAGTTTTCTAGTCTGAAAAAATGACTGTAGTGCCCTTTATGATAGATCATCCAAGACAGTTTTGTTAATAATCACAGAACTCTATGTTTTACTGTTGAATATAAGAGGCTTTTACCTCTAGCCTCTGCAGCTGGTCCTTGCCCAACAAGTCCCGCACTTCCTCATTGTAAATCTCCAGGTACGAAACACGAACCAAAAACCTGTGTAAGTAAAATGTGTATTCAAACTCATGTTAAATGCTGAAATGTAAAATTGCAAATTGCCCAACAGGCCTTGTAAATAAATGTTTCATAACACTTGTGCCCCTTGACAAGAGCTGTTTACATGCAGGCTTTTATTCTGCTAATAAGAAAAGAATAAACTGCCTCACTTAGAAATGTAATCAGAATAATAAACTTTATCTGAAAGAAAAGTAATTAATTCAAATGAAAATGTGTTCTTTAAATGCTGTCCAAATACTTAATATTCTCTTGAATATGCATGAGCTCCCTCACAAATTAGAAATACACAACCATCTCCACCAATACTCGTCATTTACAGGTTTGTCTTTCTCAAAGAGACCACCTTTTAAATAGATGTTTTTACTTGCCTTTAATTCAGTTAAGACTCATAACAGCACATTCAGATGAAGCTGTTGCTTCAGTACAAAACCAAGGCAGTTTACCAATAATATTGTCAAGCTCTGTGCACCTCAAGCTCTCCAGCTTGTGGTGGAGTGTGCATATTAGAAAAATAAACAGCACACCAAAGTTTTCACTTTATTTGGGGATAAATACTGAAAATCATAAACTGGACAAATTGTGTGTGTAAAGTGTCTAATTTGTTGACATTTTTTTGTTTCCCGATTGCTTTCTTACCTTGTGTCACCCTCTGCCTTGGCAATGTGACCAAAAATATGTGCAAAGGAGTTTGGGATTATCCCTCTGAGTTCTGGTACTGCTCGCACACCCTCCATGGTGAATGTTTTTCCTGTGCCAGTTTGCCCGTATGCAAAAATGGTGCCTGCAATGGACAGCAGATCATACAATCACACCATCAGTGCCAGTAGTAAATATAAAAATTAGATAAAATAATTCATAGTTATATTAGTTAAAATGTAAAGTTTCACAAGAGGCTATAAAGTGTGTTTGAGTGTATAACATGGTTAATAGTCACTATACTGATGTACATTTTACAGCAATGGTTTATTAATATGATAGTTAATGTCACATCAATTTTACCATTGTATCCCTCTAACACTAAGTCAATGATAGGATAACCATCACAAATGGTTGTAGAAGGCAGTACTGTTATTACACTCACCTCCCAGCACAAACACCAAGTCCCAGACTCTGACCTTTTAACTTTTTACTTGACTTGGAAAAGACACATTACTTCTCACTCTTCAAACACAATCCCTGAGCCGGTGAAATAACTGAGCATACCTATACTAGTCGAGTGAAAGGACTGAGCATTCATATTGTGTTATGTATTATTGTCAACTTGAAATTAACGTCAAAGTGATGATATTGTTATAAAGCGTTACCTACCAGATGTGGAACCAGACATTGAAATGGTATGTACATACACTGATGTTGAACACAAATTGAACAAAAGAGTGAGTGATATAAGCAAATGATTTATTTTATTTTATGTATTTTTAAAAAATATCACTAGTTCGTATCTTTTCATCTTGTGTGGTCATTGAATGTTGTGTAGTCTTGTCCACCTCCTGTTCCGAGTTTAGCATCTTCTGATTCTCCTCAATATAATAACAAGCTTACCTCACCTAACCTAACCTACCATATTTCCTCATATAATCACTTTATTACTGCATCATCTCCATATGCAGCAGAGTGAGGAGCTGTCTTTTACCATTGTATCCCTCTAATACTGAGTCAACGATGGGGCGGGCTGTGAGATTGTAGACATCCAGCTGTTTGCTGTCTGGTCCAAACACGGTGTCAAATGTGAAGGTCTTAGGAGGCTCCTGGGGAGTCTCCAGTTTGTTAACGGTTATGCTCCCACGGATTTCGTCCACAAGGACGGCCAGTTTGTGGCCCATCATCTTCTCTTTCTGGTTGAGGGGACGACATCTCACCACCACTTTAACGTTATCATTGACCTCGGGTTTCTCAAGCTTATTGCTCTGGAAGAAAACAAAAACCGGACCGTAATGAGAGAGAGTTATGCCATATAGCACGTACCGTTAGTGATAATAATTAACTAGCAAACCTACAATTTCAGTTAACAAACATGAGCATAACTGTGAAGCTGTTTGATGTAAATAGCACCGAGCAGCGGGTGTTGCAGCTAGCTTAAGTGACTCGTCAAAACGTCGCCAGAAGCTAATCACTTGCACCTTTGCAGTTTGCTGGGTTGCTAGGCAGGCTAACGTTAATGTTGACGATGACGATAACGTTAGCTAATTGACTGAGTAGCACAATAGCTACTTTGGAGAATTAGATTCTGTCAAAACCCCACATTACTAACACTTCAAGCTAATTAGGGTTAGGGCTAGTAACTGGTAACTAAGCTAACGATGCTAGCCGGTTAGCAACATATCAGTGAGCTCGGAGGGAGGAACCCCCTTTGCAAAGAAAACAAAGACGCAGCGACTTACCGGCATAATGAGAATGCAGGAAGGAGATTAAAGTATATGTATAATAACAATGAAATGTTTGTAAAGCTTTGTTCATTTGACTGTAGGTTATGTGAAGAATTCAAACGTCAGCGCAGTGGCCATATAATCAAAGGCTGACATCCGATAGCATGATGTCAGGTCTGTGTCAAAATGCGCATGCGTTGTAGTGATGTGTCGATCGTGAGTGAATCGTTCACTCAACTACGCTTTTGTTTTTGTTGTTTTTTTTAAATTTAAAACAAAACTTAATTTATTGTCTGTAATTCAACACTTGAAATTGTATTAGGTTAACAAATACATCAGATGAGCAAGAACATCCATATCAGATTTATTTTTTACCCCATAAAGCTCTGAAGAGGCAAATGATTTGTTTTACGGCATCAAACACACCTGAAGCGAGGTTTACAGAGTCCAGTTTGGGCTTGTTGACGTTCATGACTCGTCCATCAGCCATGATCAGCATCCTCTGGGCCTTTAGCTTCTTCTCCTTCTGCTTCTCATTTGCCTTGCTCTTCTCCTCCAGGTAGTGGTGAACCTGCAGATGAGATTTGGGCGTGAATGAACAAACCCGGCGTGTGTCAGAAGTCTCTCTCCCGCTTCTCATCATCTACCTCCTGGTTCTCCTTATTCTCCTCCAACACTGGAACTGTGTTGTTGATGTCAGTGTACCAGCATCCATGAGAGCCTGGTTTCCTCTCCTTGTTTCCTATCTCCTCTACTGCTTCCTTCCTCTGCACCTCCTCTTTCTCCCTAGCCCTCCTCTTCAAGTATTCTTTCTCCTGCTCCCAGACTTGCCTTTTCACCTGCTCCAGCCCCTGAGAGGCTTGAATCCTCTCCAACCAGCTGATCTCCATCCCTTTCCTACCGCTTGATTTGAGGCAGAGAGACCACCATATACAGTCAGATCCAACTTCTGGAGACTCTCACAGCCTTCAAGGTTTTCAATTACTTCAATGTTGTTCAAGGCCAGGTTCAATTACTCCAGCTTCTTCAGGTGACCCGAGATTCTCTATCCTGGGTATGTGGTTGTTTTGAAGGTAGATGATCTTCAGGTCCCTGCACCACCTGTCCAGGTGTTTGATCCTCTCGATGTCCTGCTGATGCAGAGAAACTTCCTCCAGGGAGAAGATCTCGCACTTGTTGTGCATTGCCTGTCTACGGACCATGTCCTCTGTGATATAAACCATCTTCTTCTCTGTTGTCAGGCATTGCTGTAGAAACAGACCTGTTGCTGCGTATGGGAGGGGTTGCAGGGATATAGATTTGGTTGCTAACACCGTAAAACTAGAAGAAGGAGGATTAGGGCCACATGTGAAATTTTTTTTGAGTTTTCTTGTCATGGCAACGCGCAGTAGCAGTTCTGACTTTATTTTCAGAATTCTGACTTTAATCTAACAATGTATGGGAAAGTATTAGAAATAGTTGGAACTTGAGAGAACTAGCAGATTATGAGCTGGGAGACCTGAGCAGATAGAGGGATGTAGATATTGACTCTATTGTCTGTTCCACTCTCCGGAGTGAAAGGTGCACCAAATGGATGCCAGCTGCTGAAAAACTAGACGACAAAGAAGACGAACATGGGCCGACCATATTAGGAAAATAGAAGCTAAATGAAAAAAGTAATAAATGCATTGAGATGTCTGATTGGTAGGGTGAGGAGCAAGTTGCTCATCACTAAAATGAATGTAAATGGCCTTGATAAGATCGGTGTTGGATTACGGCAGTTTAGTGTATGGATCTGCAGTCAGGTTTCATTTAAGGAAGCTGGATGTGATTCATGCACAGGCTTTGAGAGTGCAGTGGGGCCTTTAAAACATCACCAGTACCAGCCCTACATGTGGAAATGGGAGAAATGCCATTGAAATTAAGAAGGAGGCAATAGCCATCTAGATATACTATTTGAAGTTCTTCAGTCAATCACAAGAATAGTAGCTCTGGAGGGCCAGGTACATTTTGTGGGTCCGGCACATGTGGGGGGTGAGGGGGAATGAGAAGGTGGATGAACTGGCAAAAAGGGCTTTACAGAAAGGAACTGTAGAAATGCAAATTTGAATCAGTAAAGCAGAAGTCAAATGTATAATTTGGGAAAAAAGCACCCAGCTGTGGTAAGATAGGTGGGACAGAGGAATATACCTAATATAGAAAGTTACCAACACACAAATTAGGCTGATATTATTGCAGACATATTGGTTTTGTGAGACCCAGCCTATTCATTTATGTCCTCTGTAATGGACATTGGATTTTTGGTCTATCTTTTGACTCATTTGATCTACCCTACTAAATAGAGGACATCCTGGCATTTCCAATGATGTCTCATGTGTTTGGGTGGAATGAGGGGAACATTGTTTTCATGCTGAGACAAAAAAAGTTAAAATGGAAGATACTTTTTTCCTCGGTTCTCAGGAGGATAAGTCGGCAGATAAGTAGCAACAAATAACAGGAAATAAATCCCAAAAGAAATGCTTGAGTTTATTTAGGAACGGTGTCTTCATTACAACCATCACATTATATGACCACTCAGTTGAATTGGTGGTCAAAACTCTTTAATAACCAAATTTAAGGGAACTTTATCTAATATGTTTGTTTCTTTTTCTAAATGTTGACATACAATCAGGTAGGACCCATCTAAAGCCCCTTTAGTGGTACATAGTCCCAATTCCTTTTTTAATGTATTTTAATTACTATAAACCAGTTAACACACAGTGAACCTCTAGGGGCCTTGCTGATGGCTGTAGCCACAGGTTGCAGATTTAAGTTCTTACATGTAGAACATAGGGTAATACAATAATATGAATATGTTAACTCAGCTGCAATATTAAAATAGTTCTTGCATGAGTATTTTAACATGCTCCAAAAATAGGTACACCTACTTTGGCATTTTGCTGCTCTTAGTTATCATAATTTGCAGTTGAAGCATCAATTGCAGATCCTTTGGATTTAAGAAAGGATTTCTCCACTATGGTATTGCTGTTAGTTAAAGGATTATACACCCGAAGTAAGACACCAAACTACTAACATTCTGGAAGTATAGTTTATTACCATATAAGCAGAACAGATATTTTACACCAGAACTTCTCTAAATATATTTAAATATAGTTTTCTTTGTGAGTTTTGACAAAGGCACTAACCAATGTGTGTAACATGGGTATTAAACAAGGAACAGTCATTAGGTGGGTTTTTGTGAAAATCTTATATTAGTACAGTTGTAACAAACATTCACATACCTTGAAGGACACACAATATATATCTGGAGAATTTAGCCACACTCAGGACAAAAAATAAACACCTTTGTAGGATTGTCATTTGGTAGTATTAACCTTTGGACCTAAACACGCATCTTGTTATTCAGCATGTCAGTCAAGTCATTTGGCAGTTTGAAGACATGGAATATATAAATCTACACTTTCAGCAGTACACAGTCAGCTGAGCCTTTCGAGGGTTTGAAGAATACTGCTGTGGAATAAGCCTGTATGTCCACTGCTCTCCTGAGTAACCAGAACCCGTCCATCAGGTCGAGGTCTGTGGACAAGGACGAGTTCTCCTTGAAGCAGACTGAGCTCTGAGTCCATCTGGGCTAAATGCGTTGTGTTTACTCTGTGTCTGTAAAAAAAAGCAAAAGACAGCAGAGGTTTTTGTCCAGTCTGTCAAACATTTTCAAGTTTGCTTGTCTGTGATAATCAATCTGCTCTTTATTTTCAAGGACAAATGTACCTGCTAGGGCTGAACTGAGCTGACACGGCTGATAGCGGCGGCTGTGACGATATCAGTTTCTGCGGGTTAGAATTTAGATCTGAGATGGTTGTTTCAAGGCCCTTCCTGAGAATAGGAACCTTTCCTTCTTTAAGAATGATCCCTGGACCGTCTCTACCCAGGGTGAGTGATGGGGCCCACACTTCCAACGGAAGCGGGCCAGGCCGGCAGTTGGAGAGAACCTGATTTCCTGACGACCACGAGGAGGTCCGACGTCTTGAAGGAGGGGAGTCTTCAGCTGTGAGGAACCGAACTGACTTTGCCGGCTAGGGGAGTAAAATATTTACTGTAAGGCACATGCAGAACAGTGATCACAGGGATCGTTTAAGAACAATGCACACAGAGTACTTAACTTAATCCAAATGCAAGCTCATGTCTCTCACAAGAAATAATCAGTATGACATTACCTTGTCTGCAGTATTCTTGTGTGAGTCGGGTCTGACTAGGATTGACTGAGGCCCATTGGAAGGCTGTCTGTCAAGCTGAGATGTTGCCTCATGCGAAGAAGCAAAGTTCCTGTCTTTAAAGACTGCAGCAGCAGAGGGCGCTGCTGGCTCAGTCATCCAGCCCAGGGTCCTTCCAGAGTTGGACAGGATGCTGCTGTTTTTCTTTCTCTGCAGGGCAGGTGAGTAGCCTGACGCCTGAACTTGTGCAAAGTGCTGTGAGTTGGACGGGACGTTCAAATTGGACATATGGGAGTAATGGTTTGAGTCTGAAAAAACATTAAAAGACATTATTTGACAACCTGGCCAAATCTCTAATATAATCAAGCATTTTGAAGATAGATGTGGTTGTTTAACACTCACCTCTATGAGGGTTAAAGATGCGCCTCACAGTGTCCCAACCTTGTGCACCCCCATGAAGGGACGGTTTTCCAGCGCCAGTGGATGACATTGCATGCTGTGCTCCATTTGGCACAGATGGAACTTGTCCTGTTGAGTATATCGTTCCATCAGCGTTAACCCTATCAAGTGCAAGGACCACAGCAGGATTCTTGGCAGCTGTGGGTTTCTTTCCAGCTACCGTGTTGTACTGTGGTGATGCATTAGCTGCTTTGCTCTCCAGGAGTCTGGCCGAGGTTCTGCAGTGAGGAAATGAGACACTTTAGTGCAAACTGAAGTACCAACTGTATATGATACTCTTATACTGTAATAAAGGATTATTTGAACCAAGCACCACCCTCAGTGTTAAATCTCTGTTCCATGGATCATTTAAATGAGTGTATGATGAAATGTTGTCCTGCCCACACGAAATTACTGTCTGAATCAAGATGTCATTTAGCTCCCACTTTACGCAGTCAGGGATCACAGCCACTCACCTGAGCACAGGCGAGATGTAGTTGCTGGGCAGAATGCCCACTTTGCCCGTTCTGAGCAATAACCCACGCAGCCAGCCTTCTTTGAACTTTCCATACACTCCCACCATCTCGCCTTTCCTCAGTTCCAGCTCCTCTGGCCGTCGTGGTTTATAGGAGTATAGGACGACACACCTGAGGGAGGGGTCACAGAGAGGGTTTGTCTTTGTTACTACCACACTTTCTATAATATATATTCAGATAATACTGCTCTTTTAAGGATATTTAATAATACATTTATTTATATAGCTTTAACCCACAGTTATAAAGTGCTTCACATATAGGATAAATTACACACATACAAATACAAGTATACATACATACACATGCATGATACTTGACCAAAAATTAAAGAACACGACCAAAACAAACAAAACTAAAGGGAAAGAGAATTTACAAAGGGCTAAATGTTTAGGTGTTTCTTGTTTCTTATTCTATTCATATCAAATACCTGTGATCCGACAATCATGTCATTGTTAAAACAGTGACTCACACACTGATGGAGAGCTGCTGCGTGGAGGCGTTTTTGCCCTCTGCAGAGGCGGACGACATTTGGGGATTCACCACTGCCATAGAGATGGTGGGTGGAGTCTCACTGGTCATCTTCTCACTCTGTATTGGGATGGATTCAAAATGATCTTATGGCATGCAAGTGGCGATGCATGGCACAATATGAAAACAAGCCGTGCTAGCAGCCCTGTCATTCATGGCATAAGTGTTGTATGGAACTATGATTGATGACATATTGGCAATTAGTGAAAAAAGATGTCATTATGAAAAAGGCACAGTGAACTAAGTGCATTTCATTTGGAGTAGATCAGAATACTGATGTTTTATTCCTCTTATCGGAAGTATTTTAACTTTTTCCTTTGCTGGTTTACAGCCCCTTTTCATAAGGATAAGAACTGATTGCAACACACTAAAACCTTTGGCAAAAAACAAAGATCCCCCATACAGCTTAACACTGGACATGTCCTCAAAAAAGCATATAAGGTTATCTATGATCCCACACATGTCCTCTATGACTACTTTAAGCTTCTGCCATCAGGAATGCATTTTAAATCACCTGTATGTAAAACAAATAGTATGGAGGTTTGGTTATTCCAGATGCCATTCGACAGGTATAGACTGATAAATGAATTTGCACTTTTGACATTTTTGACATAATAGGTGCCTTGGAAATTGTTGTCCACTGCCATTAATCATTTTATATTTCAGCTCTTTCTAACATTGTCATATTTATATTTTTACATTATTTTTATGTGTCCAAATCAATTGTATATGTTTACTTCAGTTTGCAGGCTTGTTTGTCTTAGATTGCATTGAACGAATAAAGTACTTTGAATTGACGTGAATAATTCAGCACAGACATGCTTTGAGCTAAATTTGAACATTAACATGTTAATATGCTTAATGGGCATAATGTTTAGCATGTTCACTGTCTTAGTTTAACAAGTTAGCATGCTAGCATTGCGTAATTAGTACACAGCACAAAGTACAGCTGCAGCTGATGTGAATGTCATTCAATATGGAAGTATTTGGACAGAAATTAAAGAATTTAAAGAAAGAAATTAAAATGTTGACCCGATGATGGCAGTAGATGAAAAGTCTAAGAGATTACCAAAGCTATTATAATTGAACCTTTGCATTAACATGTGGGACATTAATATGTGTAGCAAATTCCATGTTAATCCATCTCACAGTTGTTGAGATACGTCAGTCTGGACCAAAGTGCTGGACTGACCTGAGGAATGTGAGGAATGATTAGTGTTTGAAAGGGAATTTGTGTTTTGTTTTAAGACAGACTTAAAATATTAAACCTTTCCTTTAGTATCTTCCTTCTCGTAATGTCAAGCTAAACCAAACCAAACCAAAATTTCCCCCCCATTTGGTATTTTGATGATGGTGGTGGAGAGCACGTCTAACAACATCTCCCATAGGTGTTCAGTTGGGTTGAGATGTGGTGACTGCAAAGGCCACAGCATTTGAAATACACCACTTTCTTACTCATCAAACTATTCAGCGACCCCTCGTGTTCTGTACCGAAAAAACAAATCTGCATTCATTAAGTTTCTCCACTCACATATTCAGGTTTTTCCTGAATATTTCCCGAAGATATGATTTGTCTGATTTTCTTTTGAAATGCTGAGTCTCAGCTCCAACTTCATCAATACAGCAACGATGATGTAAAAACCTTGAGCTAACATACAGTAACAGTAAAAAATATATAAATATTGGCTTGGCAGACCTCTTTTGCATTTTATCTTCATAGATCCAAGCTTCTCTTTTTAAAGCTGAGAGCTAAGAAACTCTGACAGGCTTGAGGTCGGCAGGCTGTGAGTCAGGCCTGACACAGACAGACTAGCAGGGATTGAGTTGAGCGTCTCAGTTATTGACACAGCTTATAATTAAATACTAAACTGAAGAGGGCCTTTTAGTGAGATCTTTATAACATACTTCTTATTTTTACCTTCAAACAAACAAACCCCACACATATAATGTTTTCTGATCATACAAAGAGGTGGAAATAACTTTCCCAGTGCTTATTATCTCTACAGAGGCTTGCTGCTATTTACAGCCCTACCACTCAACTACTGCTTAAAGCACTCATGCTGGCCTGTGGGCCTGTGGTTACTCATGGGCCTGGATCCTACAGCTCTCCCATCATTAAGCTGCAATGCATTCACACTGTCCCTCAGAGAAACACAAAATAAGTCATGATTCAGTTGCAGTCATTGCTAGAAGAACAGTCTTACTTGTCAAGTGCTGTGAGGCAGAAGTAAAGCAAGATAAAGTTATGTTATAATGTCCTGAAGATGCACCGGTCTTCCATCATATAGGAGACTGGATGGATGAGCATCAATGTCATCTAGTCTTTTTTGTCCTTGTGCCTTTTATGCCATTCACATGACATTTACACTAAAAGCAGCCATCACCACTAAATTAAAAATATTGTGTAATGCAACAAACAAAAAGTCCAGTAACTAAGTTTTTTTCATGTATTAAATGATTTCCTTCTTTTCATTACTCTGTGTCCTTTTTCTAGTCTTGGTTTGTGTTTTATAGACTGCTTCAGTTATGCCGCAGTCAAGCAATGGCCAGGTGCAGTGACCCAGCACTGGCTATATTTACATAGAGAAGATAATTCTGCTATTTGTCATGAAGTGAATAAAATCCTATTTGATGTAAACGCTTGATATGCTCCCACAGCCAGAATCCCAGCCGCCATAAATAAACCAATTACCGAATATTAATGTCCATCTTTTGGTTTCCTCCTGCCAGCGTAAATGGTCAACCAGCAACCTTTCACCTCACATAATCAAAGCAAGGCAGTTTTTTATGGAAGCTCAAAGTGTTCAAAATTAAATACATAATTATAAAATAAATAATCACATGAATAAATACAGACAAAATATATAATATAATCATTGAACTGTGAAATAATCCAATATTTCTAAAACTCATTATTACGTTTATTTCATCCCACTTCTTTTCACAATAAAAGAGCTTATTTTAGGTAACTTTTTAATTACAGCAGTTTTCCCCAATTGCAGTTTCATTTTATATTGTCTTTCTCTGTCAATCAAGACAAACAGCTAATCAGCCTCCTCAGCCTATATGAGCAAAGATCACCTGCGATAAACTGGAACAGGAAGAGGGATGAAATAGTTAGTGAATTTGTATTAATTCCTATGATCGTTTATTTTATAACGTCGAATTTATTCATCTAATTTTGAACACTTTGAGTCACCATAGGTTTGGTCATGCCAACTTAATTATGTCTTTCAGTGCATCAGCCATAACCAGCTTCCTTACTAATCATTTTAAGAACAAAATACCCCCTGCATGTAAAAATAACAAATGTCCAAACCTTATAAAAGGTCAGAGTGGTCTAGTTTTCAATGTTTTTTCTTAATTTATCAATTAATCGTTTTGTTAACTCTACACATTAACACGTAATTTTCTGTCACGTTAAAGCGTAATGTTCTGGCACCTACTGTCGAATGAGAGATGTGTAACTCTGAAACACAGAACTAAAGATTTATGTGATTTATGTGTAGCATTACTGTAAACTAAAGGCGAAATGAAGACAGACAAACTCTACACATTATTTTTTTCGTGCAAGATGTGTAATTCTGAAACAAAGAATGAAATATTTAGGTGTAGTATTACTGTAAACAAAATGCTAAATTTGCCCGCCCCCATATTTGCTTTTTTCTCAAGGTAACAGTCTAAGACCCAAAAATATCTATGTCAACTGTAACATAAAAAAAAGAAAAGCTGCAAATTATAAAGTGTGAGAAGCTGAGAATAGCTGCTTGAAAAAATCCCCCAATTAGTTAATGCTTTTATTTCATCCCGTCTCAACTATTGTCACTCCCTCTTCACCTGCCTCAGCAAAGCACCCCTAGATCGCTTACAGGCGGTCCAAAGAGCTACTGCTAAACTTCTGACCAGGTCCTCATATATGTCTCACGTGTCACCAATTTTGATTTCTCTACACTGGCTCCCCAGCAAATTCACAATTCAATATTATTGAAGATGAACTACATTAGAGATCTACTGCAGCCCTAATGTACGTCACCAATAGGTCTCTAAGGTCTTCTGATCAGGGTTTGTTGGTTGCCTGTTGCTCCAGGTTTAAGACTAAAGGAGACTGTGTTTGTGGAACTCTCTCCCTTGGACTTAACATCTGTGGACACATTTAAAAAGCTGCTGCCTTTGTGTCATTTTTTATTAATTTCTATTTATGTTTTTTAAATTCTTCCTAACGCGGGAAACACATAAAGATAACTTCTCTTTTATTGTGAAACACTTTGTGCCACTCTGCCCTTGAGAGGTGCTATGTAAATAAACCTATACTTACTAATCAAATATCAGAATAACTGATGATTCATTTCCTGTCTAATTTTCTAATCAACTAATTGATTAATCATCTAAGCATTTCAGATGGATTATAGTCAATTCACATGGTAGCTATTTACAACCAAGCTTTTTTAAAGAATGATATCCATATGTTGGAGTACAAGTGAAGTATGACATGGAACAAAACATTTCTATGCTGTATTTTAAGATTTTATTCGCAAATTCGGCTCTTACATAACAATTTACAATTTCCCCACTTTCATCCACAGCTGGCGGGAAGCCGCATCTCTCTGTGAAACAGTGGAGCCAGACGTGAGAGCTGATGGGACGCAGCACTAAGAATAGCACACATGCTGGCTTGGTCAGTAGGGAGATCAGCCTCGGCTGTAGGGACGGAGCCCTCCGCTACTTTAAAAAGGGAAGTGCATGGCTTGTCTGCTGTTACTGGCCCCCTGATGTGAAAGCGAGTGTTACCTGCTTAGTGAAGAGGAAGGAGTTTGAAGGCAGGGGAGAGAGGGGTCTGTTATGTAACCAACTCCACCAGTGATTCATCATCATCAGCATGAGAGCGATAAGCAGACACACAGAGGGACTCTACAAGCCTCCCACTCTCTACATCTATCGCTCATTTTTCCTCCTCCTTCTTCCTATGTCTGTATTCTGCATTTAAGCAGATCACACATTTTGTTTTCTGTTTCTCTTCCCAGCTCTACGCCATGTTTTTTTCCATATTATCTCTCACTTTTTCCTCTTCCCGTCTTATCTCTCACATTTTCAGCTTGGCCTCCTCCACCTCCCTTCCTCTCCTGGTTTTTCTCCAACTTGCATGAGGGTTAGCATTTTTATATTCTGACATGCATAATTGCGGGGTAGAGCAGTGAAGTTTGAACTGAATCAGAGGAAATCATTATCTCAGGGGGCAGGGCACTTGGCAGCAGGTTATATTATTAAAACTGCAGAGGCTTTTATGTTGGCAGTGGACTCTGGCACTAGCTGGCTGTGACATAATGCAGTATTCACAGCATTTGATCACATTGTTTCTAATGCAAATTAAAGGCAACATGTCCAGCTATAAACAAACAATTGTTCATGTATCCATCAAAAGGTGATCAGAAGTAAATGAGTTAATATTATTTTAGCATTTTCACAGCTGGTTATTTTGCAGTGTTTCTATCATGTTGCTTCTGATGGTCTTCTAAACACATAAAAAAAAATTAAATAAATTAAATGCCCCAAAAATAATCCAAAATGGTCTCATGGAGATGTTCATCATTCATCCAACATCCTGCCACATGAACAAGTATCATGCTGGTCTCATGAAAAAAGTGGGTTAACAATTCACCCTGATAGCTTGAGACCAAAATTACTTAATTAATTACAGTTACTTCCCTGAGGCACTATATATCCATATCTGAGCTGAAGAAAGAAAAGGACACACAGCTATTCATCTATGAGGGGAAACCCTGGCTTATGTCCCAGGACTCTTGATTAAAGACCTTTCAAAGTTTCGGTCCACTCACCTCCTGTCCTCATGCCTTTCATATCTAACTCTTTTCCACATTTGTGTTGTCTTAATGAGAGCCACTTAATCATGTAGTGGCCAACATAAGGGCGATGCCTCTTTCTCATTCATTCCTTAAGCTTAGTGTCATGGTTCCCTCCCTGTACTTCCTTAAGCTTAGTATCATGGTTCCCTCCCTGTACTCCTGTAGACAACTAGATCCCTTACTGACTCAAACAAAAAACATAATTAGTTATTATTATCATTTTACACTGTTACAAATAAATCACTAGTTTAGCTCAAAGATTATAAGAATGGACTTTACTTAAATGGACTTGACTTACATAGCACCTTTCAACCGTTCCCAAAGTGCTCTAACAGTAACTCTAATTCAAGAAAGAGGAATCACATGAGTATAGCATGCATAAAGGCGGATATGCTGGCACATGACTCACCTGTAACAGGTGTCTGTGTGTAGAGTCAGAGTGGCGTCTTATTCTCTGAGAGTTCAGTCTAGAGGAGTGCGATAGGCCCCGGGTGGCGGGATGCACAGAGAGGCAGTGTGACAGTCCCTGACGGTTGAAGGTGTTGGTTGTTTCTGCTTTGGTAGTCTGATAAAGGTTGTTGCTGCTGGCTGCTGGATGTTTCCGCTGGTTGGAGAGGGTCAAAGCATTGACGGTGGCTGCCTTTGTTGGGACTTGAGCAATTCCGTAATGGGTGGTCCTATTGGATACGTCAGTGGTCTTGTCTTTGCCCCCACTCCCAGTCCGATGGTGAAATTCTGCAGAGTCACTCCCTCTCCGATTCTTTCCCTCTAGCAGTTTGGCAGCCAGTGAGTTTGGCTGAAAAAGATGAAAACATAAAAAGAGAAACCACAGTGTAAATCGGGATATATCCCAACACAGTAACAGTCAATCCTCAGTCAAGAAAATCCTCACCAACTCGCTCCTACCTGCTCCTAGCGCCTGTCAACCTCTGCTCCTGCTGATCAGCAAAACAGCTGTCTAAATACACCCACTTATCACTACTCCACTCACCCCTACAACTTGTTGGACAGGCAGAAAGGCAGGCAGGAGCAGAAGTACCAGCCAATAAGCCAGGACGGGTTGACTGGTGCTGAGAGAGGAGCTGCACAGACAGGCAGGCAGGCAGACAGACAGATATGGCAGGGTTAATGCTTTTCACTCCCCACAGTGATGTGCTGTTATACCACCGAAGCAGAGAACGCATTACTGTGTCTTCACGCCTGGCTGCACAACATGCGGAGAGGCAGGCTCAGAAAGGAGAGGGGAGAGGAGAAAAGAGGAGGATGAAAGAATAGAGTGCAGAGGTAGAAAAAGACAAAGAGCACCACTGGGGCGGCGCTTCAGGAGAAGACACGGGTGGACGGGAGAGGATAGGAGGCGTAAGAGGAGGAGAGGACGGGAAGACATTCAAAATATTAGGAAAAACAAATGACAAGTGAGGGAAGTAAACAAGAACTGAATGCCACAGCCGGAACAAGAACCACATTAAAACCACTGTAGGAACAAATACAATTTTCCCCCGGCAGGGATGAAGTTAATTCCTGGAGGCAGAACGTACAGAGGAAAACAAATGACAGTCATCTAGCTAAGCAAGCTCTGCAAACCTGAGTAAGCCACATAGTCACACACTAATGAGCAGCTGCAAACACAGCAAGGCTTCACAGATTACCTCTCTGCCTCAGCACTTTGCAGCGCAGGAGTGACATTTACAGATGAATCAAAGATTTGAATGAAAATCAAGGTAGCGCCTTGGCAGTCACCTGGAATTAATGACATCCAGCAACAACACCTATGGTTCAATTCATTACAAGAGCTGTACCATCAGGCAAAAGTGCCAAACGGCAGGTGTCAACCTTGATCACGTTGAAAAGGCCACAAGCCCCAATCTAAGGTTGGAAGAGAGAATGAAGAAAATCTCACCTCTGTAAACTGCAGAGGGCAAATTCCAACTTTCTCCCCGAGCTTGGCTTCAATCCAGTGCTCATCCACCCGTCTGATGACAGTAAGAATGTCTCCCTGTAAACCAGAATAGCAACAGACACACAGATTGAGCTGAATTTAGACAAAGTGCAGAAAAGGTGAGCGGCAGAGAAACCGCTGGAAAAAGAAAACTGGATGCCAGGTGCTTATGGTCGCCCTGGAGACTGAGCACTATGCTCCGAATCTCTGCGAGCCCTGTGTTTCTCCTGCAGCATGTGACATCAACTCCCTTCGTGTTTGCAGGCCCAGACCTTCCGGCCAGCCTCGCTCTAAAAACCATTTGACCATCTGCATTAAAAACTGAAGAAAAAAGAAAAGGCGAGAGTGCAAGTGTTCTTTAATGGAAAGCACACAAGTACTGAGGCCCTTATATAACTGTCTCACAAATCCTCCAGGGTTAGTAACAACCACTGCATTAACAACCACCATTGAAATATCTTAAGAAGCAGCTAACAATTACTTTCAGAATTGAGGGATCTATCCGTTATGTTTTCAGTAATCAATACATTACTTTGCCACCACAGGCCACAGTAATGTCAGAAAGTAATAATTGATTATATTAACCAGAGAAATCAAAATTTAGAATTCATGAAACAGCAATAAGTTAACATTGTAAAGCTGCAACAATTAGTTGATCAATCAATTAGTCAGTGGACTGAAATTTAATATGCAACTGTTTTATATAGTAATTGAATAATCGTAAAATTCTTCTTTTTTTTTTTTTTGCAAAAATGGCAAAACTTGAATGGTTCCAGTTTTGCACATTCAGATTTTCCTGCTCTTCCATGATAGTAAAGTGAATATCTTTGGGTTTTGGACCGACAAGCCATTTGAAGACTTTGACTCTGGGAACTTGTGATAGGCAAACGATTAATCGAGAACATAATAATCAATAATGAAAATCATCTTTAGCTGCAGCCTTAAAATATTTGCAATTTTTTTCTCGATACACAATTAAAATGATTTTTCACTTGATATTTTAACACAAACAGCATCCCTAAAAGTTTCTCCAGGTAATTGTTTAGCAGAGGTTGTTAGACACCCAGATCCTGATGCACTCGTCTTAACATTAATTTAGTTAGTAGATGAGGCCTTAACAATAACAACACTCATTACATACAGTATAATTAAGGTGAACATTTGCCTTTTCCCTCTGAAGGCTAATGTTTCATTGTTCCCTGAAGGTTACTGCTAAGTGTAATCATTGTCTTTGTCCATTAATGCAGAGTAGGATGCCCTGCATGTATTTTTAAACATAAAGTGCGAATTTACAAGACCGAACCCAATAAAAATAAGCTTCTCCTGCTGTGTTAAGTCAGTAGTTTGAGAGTCAGACCTTGAGGAAGCTGAGACAATATTTACTGTCTTCCAGATGAATCTCTTCGGGGCTAAAGTCGAGCAGCGCCCTGCAGAGAGCCGGAGGTTGGGACTGTTGGAGGGGCTGCAGCTGAGGTATCTGGCTGGCGGCCTGCAGCGTGCTGGCAGTGGCCGACACCCCGCTACTGTCTGCGGTGTTTCCGTGGTGCCAGTTCTCATCCACTTTGTGTTTCGGGGCGATACTGTTATCAGTCGAGAGGACCCGCTCTCCTGACGAATCGCGTAGATGGTTACGCATCAAAGATCTGAGAGCAAACTGAAGAACAGACGAACATCACATATCAGCTGCCGTTAGTTCAAATGAAGTGGTGGATTTTATTTTACATGGTGATATACTTCCTGAAGATGGTGAAATCAATGTCTTAAGATTCTGGGGCGTCTAAGTTCTGCATTTTCAGGAGGAGAAACACAACTCTATTTATTTTGTCCTTTACTTTAACTGTGACAAGCTGTGGCAAGAGAGACAACATCTGTAAAATGCCCCGGGTCAGACAAATGTCACAGGCTCTAAGTCAGGATAAGTGACAGCAGTTCAACACTGATGTTTGCTTTCAGCACAGTTGCCGATAAGGGTGCAGGGTGGAAAACCTCTGCATGTTCTTAACAGATTTTGCGCTGAACCGACATAGAGGTGTGATGTTCTTATCTGGATATGCGGATGTGTTTAATAGGACACATCCTTTTACCCTTTTAAGATGATATCAAGTATTGACTCAAGCTTTACTGTTAACGCCTCTTTTTCAGTTGCCCTTTTTCAGTGATGATAAGGGGAAAACAGCACAAGAACGCCCACAGACACTCAATTATTTTCGGCAAAAGTAATAAAGAATCTTTTATAACTTTTCACTAAATTAATGTCTTTCAAAAAAGAAAATATAATTCCATTACTCCCTAGATTTTCAGTTAACTGAAAATGCAGAAGAATTATGCATAATACAGTGTTAATAGCATATTTTAAAATATAATCATGCAGTTTACAATCCATAAATGTGATCCCTGGGACGATAATAACTACAGAAACAAATTAATGTTTTTCATTTCACACTAACAGGATACCAATGACTTCACAGATGCTAAGTGTCCCTTAGTGTGAATTTTCTTAGCGGTACATAAGTTCTACTTGCATGATGCAGGTCACTCAGTTGTTGTGCTGTTTATTAAAGCTGAAAGAGATGATTTATATAACAGAACACCTAAAACTTCACTGAGCAATACTGCTTGGGAAAATCATTAATTTGCTTTATATAATTCATTTGAAAAGAGGTTTTCAGGATTTTAAATATTAACACTGACTCTAATAAAAATCCACTACTCATCAATCTACTTTTCCTCCTTAGTTTCAGGCCTGTAGGTTACATTTGATCAGGTTCCTCCTCGCAAATATATCTACAGACCACTGTATTGTCGTTCCTTTAGAGATAAACACAAATGAAATGAACTGTTGTGATAGCTGGCCTGAAAGGACGATGGTGGAAGAAATTGTTTTGCACTAAATATTTCTGAAGTACGTGTTTGAACGGCAAAATGATCACAACCTCGTTCTCACGAACTGAGCTGAGCTGAGCTGTCTGAACTCTGGTTGAACTCAGGCTACGGATTATTAAGTAAACTCTTACTCAATTTGTACACAGGACTACTGACAAGGCAGGTCTCTGTGTTTTTAGCCACCTCAGAGAGCTAAACACCAGCATCATATAAAAACCGCGTACTTATTTACTGACTGAAGTATGATCCTCTGATCTCTGTTGGGTTTGAGTTTAGGTGACAGATGTATTGCACATATCTGCTTTATAGAGAAAAATACATTTTAAACATGCACCAAAGAACCACTCGCTCCTCTGTATTTTTAATTTTTTTTATTAAATTGTGTTTTTATACAACTCTTTAACATCAACTTTCTTTTTTTTTTTTTTTTTACTTTCAATAAGAATCCTCGGGGTTAATGCCTAAAAATGAATGTCTCCTTTTGTCATTATCTTTGCAGGCTTGTTGAAATCTCTAACAGAGAATTTATGCTTGATTCAGTTTAAGATATTAAATACACTTCATTATGACAAGCAAGTTCAAACCTATGAGTTTGTGAGCAAAGAGCTATCATCATGTGAGTGCCTGGTGTTACAGATGTTAGCGTGGTTTCTCTTTGTCATTTGTTTTAGTCCTGTGCTTCTTTAGCTAATTTCTTATCTTTAGTATTGGAATCTCTGCATGTTACACACTCATTTCTAACCAATTCATCCGCTATATTTGGAAAATTACCATCCCCTGTCAATGTATCTCAGTGTATCTCTGACTCACACTTTGTCCGAGAGAACATTTCGGTGGGTCACATCACACTCCAGCTCTAATGTGCCACATAATCTCATCCAGTTGAATGTGTATTAGGTGAAACATCCCACTTAAATTTGGTGAACACACAGCGTTGAGTAAGTAATCCAGTAGGTCAGAGATGAGACACATGCCCCTGTTCCACAATGTGTGAAGAAATACATCAACGAGCCATCATAGGTGGGAAGACAATAAGTATATCACAAGCTTGTAGCAGAGCTGGTGAGCCCTGAGCCCTGAGCCCTGAGCCCCCCCCCCTTAGTTATGCTGCTATAGGCCTAGACTGCTGGGAGACTTCCCATGATGCACTGAGCTCCTCTCCATCTGTACACACTCTTATCCCATTAATACTTGTTACTAACTCGACTGCTTCCCTTTCTCTCCTGTGTCTCCTTCTGTTGCTTTCTGCAGGTATTTCTGCCTCCGGAGCTGCAGAGTCTGGATCTTGCAGCCACCTGCATGTTCCTGCTGTTATGTTAGTATTACTATCATTATATTGCTACTAGTATTATTTTTTATTAATGTTAACATCAATACCATTACTACTGCTATTGCTTTATATCTCTATGTGGAACTGTACTGTGCTGCTGTAGATCTCTCTCTCTTTCTCAACCCAACACTACCACCCAGTGCCTGGTTCTGCTTCTGCTCGAGGTTTCTGCCTGTTAAAAGGATGTTTTCCCTTGTCACTGTCTCCTAATGCTGCTCATGGTGGGAATTGTTGGGTCCTTGTAAAAAAGAGGTGGCTCTATATGAAAAAGTGCCCTGAGAAAACTTTGATATGATATGATGCTATAGAAATAAAACTGCACTGAATACATTTGTCAAATCTCAGATGACTAGCCTGATATTTCACCATACTTTTAGTAGTCTCTGGCTCTCCCTTTAACATGTGGGGGGTGCATTAGAACATTTTGGACAAATCCATGAGCAGGACTGCTTCATGGCAACATTTTTGATCATTTTTGGATCAGTGTGATAAAGTACTTTGATTTGTTACTTTGGTATTTCATTTACTGAACTGACCAAAAGCAGACATACGCGTCTGGTGATTTCAGCCATTAAAGGTTTCTCCATAGTTTTTTTTTTAATTTTTTTTTACAGAAAATGTAAAATCTCACAACATATTTCGGTAATGTGATATAAAATGACATGTGCATATACTGTGATGTTAAAATGTTGTTAAAATGAGACCAAGTTATTCTAGGCCATAATGCTTGTTATAGATATGCAGAGCGAAAGGCCAAGGTCGCGCACTGACCTCACTGTGACCTTTCCTCTCTCTGCGTTGACTCTCCTGCTGCTGCTGACCCTCCCTGACTGTCGAGCTGCCCCTGGACAAAGGCACTGCGTAGTAGGCTGTCTGCCGGCCACTGCTGGGCCCCGGTGGGCCCTGGAGCCCCTCCAGGAGCCGCACTAGGAGGAGGTTTGCAGGAAGCTCCTCCACCGTCCTGGCAGGGACAGGGGCGCGACACTCCGGGCAGAGCAGCTGGGACTGGGCTGCCTCCTGCCTCTGCAGGCAGGACAGACAGAAAGTGTGCTGGCAGGGCAGCACCTTGGCTGACACATCCAGCTGCTGGAAGCACAGGGGACACTCCAGCAAGGCCGTTAGAGCCAGGTCCTCCATTTTCAAAGGGCCACCTCTCTCTGGGCTCAGCGCCTCTGGTACATCTGACAGGCTGTAATCCACCATGCTGAAAGGAAAAGAATGAAAACGCTCGTTCACAGCGCATGACGTGAATTCTACGACGGAAGGACAGACGCGTCGCTGTCCTCCTCTACTGTACAACAAGCAACGCGACGGAGCGCGGAGACGCCACCAGAACCTGCTGTGGTTTGATCAGGTGGAGTTACTACGTGAAGGCACTTTGTTGTCACCACGCCGCCTGCTCACAGGTGTCACGTCAGCTCACCTGGCTCACGCGCGCAGAGCAACAGGAAATAGGAAACAGGACAAACAGCCCTTTCCCTCAGCCGACGTAACCGCGAGGTACTCACGTATCGTGTCCGCAGACTGTCCCGCAGTAATAGTCCCGCGAACGAGGCTAGGAAATGCGTAACTTTGTCGCCGCCGTCGCCATGACGGGGCGCGCGAGCTCGTGTCAAAGAGCAACCTTTGTGGCAAAAGCGATGACGACGTGAAACCCACCTGTGGGAAACGCACTTCACGCACGCACGCGCACGCACGCACGCACACGGGCGACAAGCTCGGCTCCAGGCAGGATAATGGATGAATGAGGAACTGTGTCAGATTTCACTTCATGTCCGACTGAGTTTAACCCTTAACAGCTAGTCGGCTCGTACGTTTACAGCGCCGTTGACTTTAACGGCAGGGTGTAATTGCCAGCGTGGTGAAAAATAACACAACAATATATTGTTATTCCTATAACTGTCCTGTGAGTGGCCCCTCCTGAAGTTGTGTGGAAAACGGGGAGAATAACAGCGGAGCAGTGTTTGCAGAACTGCCATGTGACATGGCCTCCCTCTGCTGGTGCGTTCACTGACCGGCCCTGCAGCCTCAGCACAGTCCTCTTCTATGGAATGATAGGAGTGCCACAATAAAGAATAAATATGTAAATAAAAGAATAAAAGAATATCACAATAAATGTGGAAATATAAAGAGAAATAAATAAAAGAATAAAAAAAT
>JAVQJF010007492.1:0-17000 GCA_036023855.1 Gadopsis marmoratus
TTAGTTATGCTGCTATAGGCCTAGACTGCCGGGAGACATCCCATGATGCACTGAGCGCTCTCTCTCTCACACTCTCTGACTCTCTCTCAAAGACTCTCCCTCTCTCTCACTATCCCTGTTTCTCTGTATGACTGCCTCTGTCTGTATCTCTCGCTCTCTGTCTGTCTGTTCTCTCCCTCTCTCCGTGTCCGTTTGTGTTTCTCTCTCTCTCTCTCTCCATGTCTGCCTATCTGTGTTTCTCTCATTGTGTGTCTGTCTGTCTGTGTTTCTCTCTCTCTGTGTCTGTCTGTCTGTGTCTATCGATGGGTGTCTATCTGCCTGTGTCTGTCACTCTGTGTCGGTCTGTCTGTGTCTCTCTCTCTGTGTGTGGAGGCTGCGCAGTCTGGATGAACACGGGTCATGTCGAGTGGATGCGGACCGCCTGCTGCTGCTACTGTTGTTATTAGTGTAGCTGCTGTTCTCAATAACATTGTAGCTTTGCATATTCTGTATGTGGAATTGTACTGTGTTACTGTGTGTTCTCTTTCATCCTGCTCTCACCTTACCCCCCCCCCCATATCTTCTTTTTTTCTATCTCTACCCAACCGGTTGAGGCAGATGACCGCCCACCAAGAGCCTGGTTCTGCCTGAGGTTTCTGCCTGTTAAAAGGCAGTTTTTTCCTTGCCACTGTCCCATAGTGCTTGCTCATGGTGGAATTGTTGGGTCTGTAGATATAGAGTTTGCTTGGACTTGCTCTATATTTACAAGTGCTATGAGATAACTTTGTTATGATATAGCGCTATATAAATAAATTTGATTTGATTTGATTTATGGCTGCACAGCCCAGAGCAGGGATCCTCCCATTGTCACGTCGGGGGGAACCACCAACTTTGTATTTGTTAGGGGTTTTATCTCAAGCAGCTCTACTTAAAAATGCTCCTGAGTTGCTCCGCTGCTTGTATGATGGGACGCACTCTAAATGACACCGCTTCCATGTTGCACTTTGTGTCGTCTCATTGTGCAAAATAACACTGAGAGCCACTTTGCGAAGCTCAGAAGTTGCTCGCGAGTACTCCCATCAGAGCTGAAACCATTAGCCGACCGATCGATAAGGAGGTCAACAGGAAGTTAATTGGTCAACAGTTTTGATGATCATTAAATATTTGAAATTAAATTTCAATCAAAAATCCTTAGTTCCAGGTGCTGAACGGTGAAGATGTTCTACATTTCTGTGTTTGTATATTGTTGTGAAGTGATTATCCTTGGCTTCTGGACTGATAGTTGGGCAAAGCAAATATTTTGATGATGTCACCTTGGACCTTGGACCTTCCACTGTTTAATTGACCACATGATAAATAGAGAAAATGACTGGTTGGGGATAAAATCGTCATCCTCATTTTGCACTGCAATATCGACGTAAATATAGTGATATATATATTGTAAACCTTTTGGAAACTAAGTTGAGGCGCTTTCATTCATAGATAATAACTAGATTAAATATGTCACCATTCAAGGACCTTAATCAAATTGCTGCAAGAATCCTGTAAATCAAAAATTTTGCATTGAGTTGCAATATTCTATATTATTAATATATGGACAGCTACAGAGTACAAACCAACATCTCTGCCTGAAATTCAAACGTCTCATGTTGTGTATATTGTCAAGATGTGGCCCAACCCTGCATTGTGTATTATGTCCTTTCACTGGGCAACGTTCTGAATGGAAACCTTTGAGGCCCACCTCGTGAAGCTCAGAAGTCGCTTGCAGATTAACGATTCACTTCTCGAACTCCTAACATCCTTTGGACTACAGCCCAGAAGGAGTTAAGTCAGCTATTAACAGATGGTGTTGCGCTTAGCAGTAAGCCTGGGGTTCCTGGCTTCCGTGGTGTAACCGCTCCGCTGCTGTAATCAGGCTGATCTCTGGCCTCGGTCCAGCCACAGAACTCGGAGTTCTCATTGCGTCACAGAAACGCCTCCATTATGTGGGATTCAAAGTCTTGTGGAGCCAGCAGGTTCTTTTCAAACATCTACTCCGCCTTTAGGATTTGCGGCTTTGCCCCTTTTATGCAGGTAGAGTTATTGTGCAGGTAACAACCGTTTCCCCTGACCTCTGGTACCTGGCCCGTTCAAAGGCTGCTGTGATGAATGATCACTTAATGAATTGTATCGGCCCTCCTGCAAGAGTTGCCCCTTTGGACTGGATTTCTAATCTTCCAGGTCTAGTTAAAGTTCACTAGCGTTGTAACAACCCCTAGTCATGGTTGCACAGCAAATAATCTGTGGGCAGAAGTCGAGTGCAGAGCTCAGGGGCTGATTGCAGAGGCCTGCTTTAAGGACAACCAGGTATATTGGATGACGCAGGGTCAGCGTTCTGGCAGGAGGAGACAACGGGGTAAGCCTGTTATTATTATTTTAGTTTCAGTGAAGGTGATTTAAGTGAATTAACATCGGATCCTTGTTGGTGTATTTCAGAGAGGATAGCGATCATCATTATGGCCCTGATGTTGCTGCCATAATGGACTGCTGTTTGGCTCGGGGGGGGGGGCCTCTTATGAAAGAGTCTTTCAGAAAAACGCAGCCATGTTTAGGCCACAGTGAGAAGCTGCAGAGTCCCTGGAATTTGGCTGGGAGTAGATTGCACACAATTTTTACTCCTATAGAGCCTTCAAGCGTAGAGAACGGCAGATACAGTCGCATCAGTTTGTTGGCTGTTGAAAGTTTTTTTTTAACCTTTCTGCTCGTAACATCACGTGATTCTTTGTGAAGCACCTTGACGTTCTGCTCTTGAAAGGTGCTATATATATATGAATAAAGTTAATTACTTGCGTCTTAACTTGCTCTTTATCAGTTATGTTAAGTTAAATGAAATAGAATTTCTTTAACTGAACTGTGGCTGCAACTAAGGATTATTTTCCTGACTAATCAGCTAATCATTTGGTCTGTTAAATGTCTAGAAAATAACGAAAAATGTCCCTCGCAGAGTCTTCAGTCTTGTCGTGTTCGACCAACAGTCCAATAATCTCTATCTGATATTCAGCATACTGTGATGTAAGGCAAAGAAAGCCAGAAAATCTGCACATTTAAGAAGCTGGAAAACATCAAATGTTTCACTTTTTTTGCTTCAAAATCCTTCAGAATAGTTGCAGATTATTTTTCTGTCAATCAGCTAATCGTTACATCTCCTAATCATTTGATCTTCCACCTGAACATAAAGGCCATGAAGGGAAAAAGTGTTAGTTTTCATATTAGATACGGCTGCAACTAACAATTATTTTCATTATCGATTAATCTGTTGGTGATCTTTTGATTAAATAATTAACCGTTTGGTCTATAAAATGTGAGAATGGTGAAAAATGGCGAGGACAACTTCAAATGTCTTATTCTGTTTGAAAGCAGTTAACAGATTATCACAATGGCTGGTGAATCATTTTCTGTTGATGGATTGAAAGTGAACAAATCGGGAGAGTGCTCGCTACACTGGTATGTGCTGCATCAGCTGACTGGTTGTGCATTTCCTGATTTACCTGCTCCCAGCCACTGTCCCTGAACGGGGCTCCTCCCAGACTCCATGTTGACACGCCACAACAGTGACCACCTGATATTCATCCAACCTAAAGTCGGGCTACTTCCTGCTTCTTGTCATTCCATGTTAAACCTGGCGTGCACTCACTCGTGCAAGCTCCTAGAATGAATAATATTTAAAATATAGACTGAAATGAATGATCTGCCTGCATGCCATCGGGACTAAAGATTTGATTTAGAGGCGAACAGAGTCGACTTATGGAGAGTGTGTGAGTATGGATTACAATTTATTATCTAAATTTGATTGGCGGTGTCATGAGTAATGTTTGAAAGAACATTTTTTCTTTACAGTACACTATCATTGTGGAAGACCATTTTCTTACAGATAGACCCAAGCCACTGCCTAATTATGCAGACGTTTTTCCTAATTTAAGTGTGTTACAGGGTTAAGGGACATTTAGACCCTTTTTTTTTTTTTTTTTTTTTGGTTTTGTTTAGGTAGTTCCCCACAGGGCGAAACTGGTGTAACAAGTAGGACAACTTTAAACACCATATTTGTACATATCATCTATCAGTACTACGGCTGTTCGTGATAAAAATGTGCCTGTTTAACCTGAATGGTGACCGTATTCATGTGAGACTATATATAACTTCTGAAAGAACATGTAGTGGAATACATTATGGCCGTAACAGAACAATTAACACATTCACCCTTTTATACAGGGTTTGTACAGCTCTGTACGAGTACAATTTAAGCACTTTCAAGGTACATAAACCAAAACTTGGAGTGGAGTGAGAGCAGGAAGACAGAGAACACACAGCAGCACAGTACAGTTCCACGTACATATGTAAAGCAGTAGTGGCAGCAATGAATGAACAAATGTGACGACGGGATCGTTCCATTTCAAAATATTAAAAAGACTTTTGGTTTACGTGAGTAATTGTGTCAATGATTGTACTGAAAATCAAGCGTTATATACATAAAAGGAGTATATTTAAATTCAAGCATATTCCTCATCCTTGAAATCAAAACGGTTAAAATTAAGCATTAACTAAACTGTCAAATCAGTTTGCTAAAGTTACATAGTCTCACTTTAAAGTCACAATGAAACGGAAGTTAGAACAACTTTAATTTCACTAATGCCATGTATTAATAAGTGAAACAAGATATGTGGACGAGAGGTTAGGAGCCAATTTTATTTATATCGCTCAATATCACAAATTTGCCTCAAGGGGCTTTTCAGTCTGTACAGCGAACCACACCCTCGGTTCGGATGAGGAAGCATAAATCCCAGACGTCTCTTTCGCTCTCTCTCTCTCTCTCATATATAAATTAATAATTAGCACGGGCACAGAGAAATGTTTTATTTTGCGGTCGATTTGTTGACGGGTACAATATAGTGGGACCTCAAATATAAGCTATTAGAGACCAGTAGAGACTGTATGTCATTCACTCGATCAACCAGTCAGTCAGTCAATAAATTGAGTGAACACAGATGAAGCCTTATCTTTTGTTTTGTCTGCTGCCCTGTTTTGTGTTGTGCAAGAGGACACGACTTACCGTCTCTCTATTTTTCGTTAGGTGTCTCCAGGCCTCCGTCCTCCATGCCTGCTCCCGCAGGCTTCACCCGACCTGAGCAGAATGACCCCATGAACGCTCTGCGTATCTCTGTAGGAGGCCTCCCTATGTTAGCGTCCATGGCTAACACTTCTGACCCTCGTTTCCGCCTAAAGTGGAAGCCCATCGCGGCGGCGGTCGTCTCCATGGCCGTGCTTCTGCTCCTCTTCATGCACTTGGGCTCAGGCTCCCGCTACGGCTCACACAGCTGGAGCGCCGGTCGCAGTGACACCCGGCCGTCAGATACTGGCTACAACGACACCTACCCTCTCAGCACGCCTGAGCACACGCCGCAGGGCACCCGCTACCGCATCGGGGTCATTGCCGACCTCGACACCAGCTCTCGTAGTGACAAGAAGCTGACATGGTTCAGCTACATGCGGCGGGGGTACCTGATGGTGTCCCAAAGTGGTGACAAGGTAGCAGTCGAGTGGGATGCGGACAGGGTGATGCTGGAAAGCCACCTGTCGGAGAAGGGCAGGGGTATGGAGCTGTCTGAGCTGGTGGTGTTCAATGGGAAGCTCTACAGCGTGGATGACAGAACGGGCGTCGTCTACCACATTGACGGTGACAAGGCCGTGCCCTGGGTCATCCTACCGGACGGCGACGGAAATGTTGCCAAAGGTCGGCATTAGCCTGCTCTCATACGTGCTGTGATTCAATATTTTACTTGTGTATTTCCATTGTATGCTACTTATTTTAACTGCTCTCTTTACTACTTACTTTTCAGATTAAGATATTAAATAATATCAAATACAATGTATTGTTAGAGATTAAACCAGCGGCTTCCAACCGTTTTGGCTTGTGACACCACCACAAAAAGCAGTGTCCGGTTGGAGTTCGTTGTCATGTTTCAGATGTCTGAGTTCCACACGAGAGAGATTTCCCCGCTAATCTTTTTACATGGTTTCATTTAAATAACAGTTTGAGGCCGAAATGAACATAATATACCCCCCAGATTTATCTTGTGACCATTTGAAGGGGCATGACCCCTAGTTTGGGAACCACTTGACTACACTATTTAACGGTGTATATAAAGTAGAATGCTACTTACACATTAGTGCATCAGTATTAACAATCTAATAATGAAACCACACATCTGTCACAGCAGCCAATTTTCTGACACTTTCTCCTGATAGGGTTCAAAGCTGAGTGGATGGCAGTGAAGGACAAGCATCTGTACGTCGGTGGTTTGGGGAAAGAGTGGACCACCACTGAAGGCGAGTTTGTCAACAACAACCCAGAGTGGGTGAAAGTAGTGGGCTGCAGAGGGGATGTACAACATGAGAACTGGGTTCCCAAGTACAAAGCTCTGAAGACTGCTGCAGGGATAGAACCTCCAGGTGAGGATGCAAATCTGGTCTCGCTCCCGGTTGCTTCCATTCCTGTTCTCGTTGTTTACCGTAGTCCTCTGAATCTCTGCAGGGTATCTTATCCATGAGTCAGCAGTGTGGAGCGACACCCTGCAGCGCTGGCTCTTTCTCCCTCGCCGCGCCAGTAAAGAGCGCTACGAGGAGACGGCAGACGAGCGTCGCGCCACGAACCTCGTCCTTAGCTCCTCGTCGGATTTCAAGGACATCATTGTGAGTCGTGTGGGTCCACTCGACCCCACTCACGGTTTCTCCTCCTTCAAGTTTGTCCCCAATATGGACGACCAGATCATTCTGGCTCTCAAGTCAGAGGAAGATGCCGGGAAGATCGCTACGTACATCGTGGCCTTCACAGTTGACGGACGCGTCCTTTTACCTGAAACCAAGATTGGGGATGTGAAATATGAGGGCTTGGAATTCATATAGTCTGAGAGACAGCCGCACTGTTCGATTTTGTTTACAATCCAGTCACTGTTGAAGGAACGGCACTCACTGATTCCTCATTGAGTTGATAAAGACACAACTCCCAACCCTTAAAGGCTCATCTTCAGTAGAAACAGAAGAACTATGGGCTGTAAAATATGGTCCCTGTTTGGGTTGCCAGTCAAAACAAAACAATGCCAGCATGTCTTGTGGTGGATTATCTCCTTCCAAGGCCAAATGTGGCCCTCAGCAGTACTGTAGCCTTTCTTATAATGAATGTACAAAAGACTGATTTATCACACTGTGATTTTCTTTTTTCCTGAAGCTGTATACATTTTCATGCACATACTGTACACAAGGTCACAGGTTTTCATTTTCCACTTTGCTCCATGTTAAACATCATTCTGTACACACCAGTGGAATATTTTCAGTGGAATAACTAAAGGTCTGTTTTTATTCTTTGTAAAACAACATTACATTTGAAGGACATTTTAGTGAAAAATATATTGGACTGTATGTAATGTTTTTGATGGCATGATTGAGTAAAGTCTTAATTCTTATTTTCTGAGTCTTGCAATTTAATTCCCGCGTGAGTCTCTGTATACAAGTAGTTCAACAGAAGCAAGTTGAAACCAAACATTCTTGCACAACACCCTGATTTTCTGAAATGAAACTTTGGGTAAGCATCAGGATTGGAGAAGTGACCTTCCCATTCTACCCCCTTTTTATTTAGCAGGAGCATTTGTGTCCCAGGCTTCAAAAGAGAGAAGAAACATTTTCGGACAGCAACTCTTTATAACTACCAAGGAGAAAGGTAATGTGGTTTCATTAAATATAAGAATTTAGGTCTTTTGAGTTTGACTTTAATTTTTGCTGCAGATTTACTATAGTCAGTTTCCATTTTAAAAGATATAAAATTAAATCGCATCCCATCTTAATGAACCGATAGTGAAGTACAGGCAATAAATGTATTGATTTACATGCAAAAAGATTCAAAGATAAACAACGCTACTCTTGGTGCTTTGTTGGATCAAAATCATTCAAAGTATAATCTTAAGTAATGTAGATTGAGCATATATCGCACATTGTTTCTTCTTTGTCACAGTCCGTGTCACGAGTCCTACACTGGTGGTTGGAAATGCTGACACATCAAAACTTTCGTGCTCTGTGGCTTCTGCTACTTCTCCATGTCTCTGCAAGTGCAATTAAATTCAACCTGTTCAGTGAGTCATGCCAAGCACACATCCTTTGTCAGAAAACTAATAAAATGTTTTGCCTTGAAAGTCATTAATGGAAACGAAACGAGTCTCAATACTGTGCTAGTTTTCGTTGTTGAACTGTAAGCTATGCAAAGCCTGTATTATTTGCTTTTTACAAATACACAAACTAGATTTGAGTGTTTGTTTAACCTATTGTGACCTTGGTTAATAGCCTACGCCTGTGTTTGCATGCAGGAAGCGACCCAGAGCCGCAGGAAGGTGACGTGAGGCTGTTTGGCTCTGAGGTTGTTTCAGAGGGCCGTGTGGAAGTCTACCATGGAGGGAAATGGGGAACAGTGTGTGACGACGGCTGGGACATTGCTGAGGCCCAGGTGGTGTGTAGCCAGCTCCACTTCCCTGGAGCCTTATCTGTTGTCTTTGGGAAGGACTACGGACAAGGTGCCCTCTCCTTCCATTTATCCCCCACCAGAGGGCGGTGAAGTTATTGCAACATACTGATTCCACAAATTCAGCCATTTAAAAAAAAAAAAAGATGTTTAATGTGTTAGTACCCCAACAACTAACAAATTAATTCCATTTTGTTTTACCTCATAGCCCCTGGACCTATTTGGCTGGATGATATGAGTTGTAACGGCAAAGAAAACCAGCTGATTGCTTGTGTTTTCAAAGGCTGGGGAGTAACTGACTGTTCCCACAAAGAGGATGTTGGAGTAATTTGTGAAACAGCCAGTAGGTGTCGAAATTCTCACAAGGCAACGGCCCCTTTTGTATTGGACGCATGATGAACTCTGACCTGAGTCTGTGTGATTGCTGCCCATTAATGATTTGTGATTCCAGACACAAATGTGAGCATCGGGGATTCGTCACACGTGCTGGACCACAGCATCGGTCTGTCAGATGAGCTCGGCCAAATCTTTGACAGCGGGGAATACTGCGACTTCCTGGTCTCAGTCCAGAGTGCTACTGGAAACAGACAGGAGGATGGAACCCTGGAGATGGTTGGGACTACGATTTGTACGCACAAAATGATGCTCTCACCTTTCCCGCGCTTCAATGCTTCAGAGGGGATCACAAACATCACGGTCAGCGTCAGCCAGTTGTGCTACCCATATTTCACCTCCTTCATCAGGTATACTGAAACTACTATGATTTGTATTGATTTCAGATACAGAATTTGTTTTTAGTATCACTCAGGTGTAAATAAAAAGCAAAAACATCTTGAAATCAATCAACTAAATCTTCTACAATCTGGTTCTCAATAGGTACATTTACACCCGCAAGATAGACGTGACCTTCTCCTCTGCGCAGTGCCTCCACTGGATGGCTTCAGAGTTTGGGGTGAAGCAGCTGATGGAGGAAACGGGCCGGCTGTTTTCCAAAATCCTCCCAGAGGATGCCTCGTTTCTCACCCAGGTGTCCCTTTCCAAATATGCAGAGGAGACTGGGGACTTGGTCCTCCAGGAGAACTGTATTCAGTACATGGCATGGAACTTCCAAAATCTGACCAAGTCCCCTGCTTGGACCCGCCTCTCCGTTGAGCTCCTTGGAGCCCTTCTAGTCCGTTCAGATCTGGTGGTGCCAGATGAATATTTTCTGCTTCAGACCCTGGAGAGCTGGATCACAGAGAAGGGCAGCTCGACCAGTTTGGAAACCCAGGTTGACCTTTTGAGTCGCATTCGTTTCCCTATGATCCCCGCTGAGAAACTATATTATCTCGAGTCCACCTCTTCTCTCTACAGCACTCATAAGGACGTGTATCGCGAAAACATGTTGAAAGCGTTCCAGTTTAATGTTCTGCTCTTCAGCAATTTTCAGTCCAACTCAAAGTCCAATGATGATGATGATGATTACCAGCCCAGGATCTACACTGCTGAGCCATGGAGCACTGCTATTAGGTCTTCAGTGGAAACATCGAAACCAGTCAGCTCCCGCCAAATTACTACATACAACAAGAGAGTTCCTGACCGTTTCTTTGATCATCGTTATGCTTATCCTACTGTCAGTCCCTATGGTCAAACCAGGCCATTCAGCACACCTGTCCACAGCAGCCTGATGTTTAAGGACTACAAGATTCAGTGGGTGGCAAATGTCTTCACGAAGCAACACGAATGTTTGAACCGAGGTCTGAGATGCGAGTCGTTCCCTGTGGCAAGGCTGGCTGTCCAAAACCAGCACACCCAGCAGAGCAACATCACCTTCCGAAACCAGCTCCTGCTGATGTGCCAAGGCAGGTACATCTGTCAGGTTCAGGACTTCAAGGCTGACCTGGCTTATATCGCTGGGAATGAGACGCAGGTTTTTGCCTATCCCTGTCCTGACAACCAGTACAGCTACCACTTTGTAGTGAGACCAAAGTTTGCCTGATCCGATAACGAGGCCAGGCTGAATATTTTTCTACCTATTATTCAGTAGATTGCAATGATACTTAATTATCCGTGTGATTTTCCTATTAATCTCTGTTGATTAGCTCCTCCTGCCTGTGCTTTAATTCATACCAAGCAAATAAATAAAGGGATTTCTAAATCTTTTATGTTAAGACCCCATTTGTCCTCCACCAGAACAATGGAAAATATAAATCCTAATCTGGAGTTTAATCAGATATGAGACACATGAAATGACAAGTGTAAATGGGGCCGAGTTCATCTAAATCAGACTGACTTACAGCTTCACCTGGACATATGCAGAGCGTTTCAGTTCTGGGAGGTGCCAAATTAGTACACTGGGTTAAACCCTCAGAAGAGAACACACTCATATATTACAGCATTAACTCCTGACATAAACCATATTACACAAAATAATATATGCGGTCATGACCTCAGCCATTTTTCTGCTGTCCAGCTCACTGAAGGAGAAGGATTCATACACATCATCACTATGAGTAGTGCAATGAACATTTGTCAGGGAGCGATATTATGCATGAGAAATAAATCAAAGGCCTTACGGTAAGAATTGGAAGGGTCATTGAAATATTATAAATAGAAAGAAAGAGTTTTGGGAAATATGCTCAGAGTTAGTTGATCGATATCACTCTCATGTCGGCCTGTTAAATATAAGCTGACTGCCAGCAGCTAATGAGCTAACTTAGCACAAAGACTCACAACGGGAAAACAACTAGCCGGGCTCTTACCAATGGTAACATCTGCCTAACAACACCTCAAAATATCACTCATTAACACGTCGTATTTTGTTTGTTAAATCAGTACAAAATCCGGTCAGGACTGGGGGTGTAGGAAGGACCCAAATGCAGACAGCGTTGTGGGAAACAGGGGTTTTATTGAAGGATAAACTAAGAAGCACTTACAAACCGGATGTGAGAGGGTTTGTGTTCAAAGGGGGTTTGATTGAAGAATAGCAGGTTCCTCTTGATGAATCGTGGAATCTTCCCAGAAGATTGTGCTTCCACCGCGCACCAGACTGTCTTCCTGCTCTTCTTCTTCACCCAACTGACAGTAGCTCTTGGACAACTTGCAGGCCTACATGCCTGGGCAGGTGGGTTAAACAGCCACACGTAACACCCAGTGACTCACTGGCTTCTGAGAAGAGTGTCTGTCTGTGGCTGCACCAACCCATGGCATGATGGATGATCAGTTGCAACGATTACATGACCACTGTGTATATTTAGAGGTGACTCCACCACGTGCACCCATGCTTCGGTGTTGAATAAACGCACAGTAATGGTTTAGTCAGAAACAGGAGAGAGTGCTGTATAGGAACTGTGATTCATTCACAGTTCAGGCTGTGCCCACAATGTCATGTATTGACCAGGATGAAAAGAGGGAAAGTTTTATATTTCATCACCTGGTAGACTTGTTTTGCTGTGAGCAACATCTGACTGTATTTTCATTGTTGTGTGATTTTACCCAGCAAATAATTAGCCCCGCGTGTTATGACATGTTTTGTTTGTTTGCCCCAGATATTTTCAAGTTCTATTTCACTGGTTTTCTGAACAAAGATTTGGGCAATCTCATTTGAACTCCAATGCTCTCCCGACGTGTCCCAATTTCCCCTTATGTTAGAAAAAGAAGAAGTGCGTTGTGATAACAAAAACGCACAACAAAAAAAAACAATTCAATTGACAAGAATTACACAAATTAAGTGTGACACATCATAATGTCACACACAGAGCAGAGCAAAGCCTGCTGTGGCGAGTTAGTGTTCGTCCATAAAGTCTTAAGACAATCTTAATCTTAATCTTAAAACAGGGATTGTTAAATGCAAAGCAAACGTTGCCACAAACACTTTAAAATGTAAAATTGTAGCTTAATTCAGCATGATGTATTTGAGAAGTATCTTAAATCTATACTGATGAATATCTTCATCTATAATGGGTCAAATGAGGGCATGTAATGTGAAAAGAATCGCTCGTGTCATTACAGCTCATTTTAGCATCTTTCAGTCGTTGTTTGGAGTTTAAGGCCTGCAACTTTACTGATTTGATTCGCTCTTATCAGCCTCTTTTAGCCACAGCAGGCAGCTGTTTTCAGCAATGACAAAAAAAAAGAAGCTCTAATAAAACCCACTTCATGCTGCCTGCTCAGCACTAAATGACAGACAATATTAGCTGGTGAACACAGTGGAGCGTTTAGCAGCGAATACTTCCCTATTTCCCTGAATATTGGACGTAGATTTGTCAGGTGGACAGAAATACGACTCCGAATGAATGAATGATTTGCTCCATGCCTACTGGATGTCTAAATAGGCAATCGCTTGCTAGCATATTCGCCACAACAAGCTGAGTTGAGTTGAGGTGAGAATGTGTCAGTGTCCTCTTCTCAGTTCATTTCGTTGCCCCTGACCAGCCAAAGAATTAATTATTTTTAATCAATTATTGTTACTTTAACTACATTTAATAATAAAGTTCTTCTGGCTTGATCTTTTAGTGAACATGCGTACACCGAAGGTGCTGAAGGGGTTAAGCACTTGCACAACACCAACTTGCTGTTTAAATTGCTCATTGTTTTAAGTGTTGCCAGACATCCCAGTCATGGACTGGAACCATTGTAATGCTATGGAGGAAATGACTGTACAATAATTTACATTGTATTTGACCTATTATGTAAAAGTGAAAGTTCCTGTGATCGCACACAAGTGTTGCTCAGCATGACAACAATTTCACTGAAACCCAACTCAAGACACTACTATGATGCTGTGAGGTTACAGAGTTGTGGCTAACAGTTCAGACCACTTGACCCCAGAGTTTTTAATGGGGATGGGTTTTTTTTTTTGCCTTTACAAGCACTGATTCATTGTCTCACATTGTCACGAATAAATTGCAAATAGCAATACTGATGAATGGAAAATTACGGGAATTACCCCTGGACCGTGGCCGGGTCACATCAAACCAAAGATGGTAAAGGGGAGGGAGCGGACACACGGCAGGGGATAGTCGAAAAGCTACAGAGTGGTCAGGTCATGTGGGATGTGGGCAGGCAACAGGGCAGAGAGGGGTGGGGTGGGTCAGAGGATGTGGGTCATTGCCACAGCACCCACCAGTTCCCACAATGAGACCCTCTTTTTCTGTCTTTCTTTTGAGAGTATTCCTGGCCTTGCAAGTCTGTAATTCAGGCCATTCCTGAGCCCCTTTTGGCGTTTGTAGTGGGTAATGTACACAGGGGGGCTGCTTACATTGCACTTCTTTGACAAATCCGCCCTCTTTCAACAAATTAAAACCAAATGTTGATACAATAATCCAGATTTTAACTGCAGAGTAAAACCCCGTTCTAAAGGGAGAGCTGCAGTTGTTGTTGAAATAGCTCAGAATGGTCGTGCTGTGAGGTCATTTGAAATATGCCCAGGAGCCCGGGGACACGGCTGTGATCTGAGCAGAGCCCCCCCACAGGAGTCAGCATCTCAGTGCAAAGGAAGCCGACTGTTTGGACAGGGGGCGGCAGGCTTAGCTCAGATGAAGGCGCCTCTGATGCCTTTGGTGAACTGTGGAAAGAGACGGAAGCATACTTCTACTCATTTTGTCTCGGATGTGTCACTTCCTTTTAAGTGTCTTCATTCCTTCTCCACTCCAACAAGCCCTGTGTGTTTTACGTCTTTCGTGCCTGGTAACTTCCACCCTGCGTATGAGTCATACTGGCTTGCAAAATAGCTAACAATTTTTGTACTTACTGAGGACATTCTTGCTGCGAGGAAAAGACAAAAATGAAACAATGTCAAAATTTTCCATCAGCTAAAGGACGCAGGGGACATTAGTCATTACAAAGTTGACATTAAATGGGTTGCCCCATTTTCCTCTTTGCTCTTGCTCTCTGCCCCCGCCTGCTTTTACACAGGCATCAAGTAACAGAGACCTGTGGAAAAGCAACCAGGCAAAAATGCTCAACTATGGAAAAGAGTGGAAATATTTGCCAAAGTAGCCAGAAGGCCGACAGTCGGTGGCCAAATATGATGTCAGGGAGCGAGGCAGCCACAGCAGATATAGCCCTCTCGCTCTCTCTCCTCGGCCCTCTTCATTATTCATCATCAGCTCTAATCATCAAACACACCATGCCCTCATTGTGAGCTCTCGCTTTTAAGCCAGAATCAACACGGGAGGCCACAAACCCAAAACTCTCGAGAGCCCCAGTTTCCTGAGGTGGTGTTGCAGTGGTGAGCTTTCCAGCAGAACAGCCGCCTATTTTTGTGCATGAGTAAGGGATGAGAAACAACTAAAGAATTTGACTATAGCATAATGTTTCTTTCACAGATGGGAGGAGGGGTTCGGGGGTGGCTTACACTGGGGGAATCGCCGCCAGACTGAATCTATTAAGTTTAAGGGGATGATGTCACTTCTTCCCACTCCACCACTCCGCCTTCACTGTTTGTTAGTATTTTCATCTGTTACAAATAGTGATTTAATAGTTACTGAAACTGACTGCATAAAATAAACTCTCACTGAATTAAAACCACAGATAACTGTGCTGAGGATTACTCAGCAAGACCCACCTCAGTTTTTTCTAGTCGTAGCACAGATGTTTATAGCAGCTAATAGAGATATTTATAATAACAATGTGTCAATTGACAATGTGACAATGTGAAAGGGGAAGTTTGTAGTGATGAATCTATAGTAGCCTGTCACCTGAAGCCTTCGGGTCATTTTCAGCTCATTGTTTAGCTGTCCGGCCGCAACTTTACTGTATTTTGTTGCCTCTCACCGCTCAGCTGTTTTCAGCGAATAAGCTCTAAAAACCCGCTGTACACTACCTGCTCAGCACCAAACAGCAGACAGACACACTGGTGAACATAGTGGAGCATTTAGCAGCTAAAGAGCCACCAGGCATTTCCCTCAGGAGTTGTAGAGATCCAAAACAGAGCTAAAAGGGAGTGAATATTTGGAATGTAATGGCCAGAAACACGACTCGTAACGAATGATAGTGTTGCTCCGTACTTGTTGGATGTGTAAATAGGCAGCGGTTTGCGAACAAGTTTGCCATATCAACTTAAAAGGTGATGCTATGTCAATGTTGTGTTCACAGCTTGTTTTTGCTGCCCCCAAGTGGCCACAAAACAAGAAATCAGTTATGGCACATTAAAGACCAGATTCAGCATCGCCTTTAATGGCCAAGTATGTGTCCACATACAAGATAAGTTAGTTGCTCAGATAGAAAAGACATACAGCAGAAATCAAGGCCAACAAAGAGAGGTAAAACAAAGTAAACACAGAACTATTATGAACATACAAATACGTGAAAAAATAGATATATAAATGTATATAAAAAAGCAACAATGACAAACAAAATACAATGTCTAAAATGCAAACAGTACAAATAGGACAAAGAAAAAAACTACTGAGAAAATACAAAAAATGTTACCACATGAGAGAATCAGTCTTTTCCGTCAGCAACATAACAAACAAGCATATTTCCCAAAATGTCGAAGCATTCCTTTTAAGTTTACTGTGGATCTTCATGGCATCCAGAAAATGGCTCCCAATGATTTTGGTGACCCCCTGACCTTCCCTTTAGCTGCTTCCTCTGTACAAAAATTCCTCCTGTACGTGCGCGCACACACAATCTAAAATCTATGTCCATGACCAGTTTTCCACGAATTTAACTGGGCACATCCACGTTCCCCAGGCGATGCATTACAGCAAGTGTATGGTCATTTTCCTTTAATACGTTGGGAAAAGGCAAAAACCACAAATAGTTGTCTGCTGATTTTGTGAGAGCCAAACTCACAAAGATAGTGAGATATGGAAACTCCTCCAACACAATGACATGCCCCCATTCTTTTCATTTGGTTTTGTTTTTTTTTCTCTACCAAGCTGATTTTCAGGTTATTTTCTCTTTGGTTATTATGTTGTTTTGAACTGTACATTTAGTTTGAGTTAGATGTCAATTCTGTTACTCGTGGGGATTTTGGGGAAAGGTCAATGTGAAGGTAACAGTTGAGGTTTTTGGTTTAAGGAAATGGTTTAAATCCGGGGGGGGGGTGTGCGCGTGTGCATCCCCCGTATGAGTCACCGCGATGTGCAGCAATCCACCTCTTCCTGCGCGAGAGTTGTGACGGGCGGTGACGCGGGGACGTCGGGAGCCCCGGACTCCACAGCGCTGCTCACTGGCCGGGGAGGAGTCTGCTGCCAGGCTGCGGGAATAAAACGCGGCGGCTCCGGACGCTGCTGGGACACAAACACGCTCCTTGCAGCCGTCGACAGGAATGAACTCCCTCTCTCGCCTTGTGCATCCCGTACTTTGACAAGTGGACCGTCTGCCGGAGCCCGTCGCGTCACGCTTGTGCTTCGTTTTCCCTCCGAGTGCACAACTTTTCCTCACCTTTTTTTGTTTTGTTTTTTTTTGCTTTTGTGCCTTGAAATTAAACAGTATATATATATATATATATATATATATATATATATATATATATATATTTTTTTTTGGT
>JAVQJF010007503.1:0-31215 GCA_036023855.1 Gadopsis marmoratus
GAGTTTGTGACACGTTACGCACACACACACACACACACACACACACACACACACACACACACACACACACACACAGACACACACACACACACACACACACACACACACACACACACACACACACACACACAAAATATGTGAAAAACCCAGTTGAACTCAACCATTGATGTCTGACACATCCTAAAAGGATTGCCAAGTCAGAATTAATTTTTATGGGGTATGAAATTATGTGCTGGAAAGAAATGACTGCCATGAGAACAAAGCCAATCAAGCTAAGTTACCTTCCACAACACAAGAAAACAACAAAAACAAATAAAATTGGGTGAGCACTTTTTTAGCATAGATATTATGGGCACTGAATTCCTATTGGCAATAGGATTCTAATAATTTATTTTGTCTTCTCAGCTCATTATCTATTTTACCCCCAAATTAGCAGCCCATAAAATGGCTTTATATAATTGTGCCTGTAGTCCAAACAAGGATATGAAGCTTGCTGACATCCAGACTGTTTCAGTAGGGAATAATCGGGAGTAATCTCCTTACTGTGAGAATACCCTTTCTAGATTTTCAGTATTTCAGAAGAATAATGGAAATGCCTTATGTATGACATATGACGCCACAATCTTTCCCTTTTGTATTTAAGAAACACAGGATGAAAAGTGATGTTTTCTGATCCCATTTGAGGTTTGTCTTCACGTATGTAGACAGGAAAGGGAAAATCAAACCTGTCATGTACCTGCTCAAAACTCTGTTTTGCTTAGTTTAAAAACTGTATGATGTGAAGTGCAAATGATGACCGATTGCAATGTGTTATATGGTTTTAAAATCAGCTCTTTTTGATTTATAACTTTTTTGGGGTGGACAGCGGTATTATTTTCTTTTTTGGATGATGGATATGATGAACATCTGTATATCTTTTTCTGACATGCTCACTGTTCTGCACAGTCACAATGCTGGAGTCATAAACCTATCATTAGTCATCATTAATCCCCGGGTCTCTCTTTAAACTGGCTGCTCTGCAGTCTACCCTGGAGGCATTACATTGCCCATAACTACCTTTGGCTTTTAGGCTATTGCAGAAATTATGACCTTAATAAAGTCGACTTTGCAATATTTGCACGCATAAGCATCTTACAACTGATTCAAAAAGACTGTCTGGCTCTGTTTTAGGGCTCTCCTGGGCCATCTCTTGGCAGGCAGTGGACGTCTTCATGACTTAACGGCTCCAAAAGGCTTTCAGAATAAAGTCCAACTGGCCAATTCAGAAATGTCACTTGTCATTTACCTTCTTAATGTAAAATAGTAGCATTACACATCATGTATGGTGTGATTCCTTCTGTTGCTCCAATAGCAGTCTTTGCATTCACAACTTTCAAAATTCAACAAAATTACTATGGGTTACCCAAACTGTAGATAAGGATTTCAGTCACAATGTACCAGTTAGCTGGTAGGACAATGTAGCAGGCATGTCTTGAGTTTTTGCGTCCAACTAATGAGCAAAAGAAAAAAACTCAACTCGACTAAGTCACATTTAAGCTCATATCTATTTTCCTTGATGGCAGAGGATTGTGATTTTGTTTTTGCTTGTTTTTTTTTTATTATTTCACTTTCCTTTATTGAGAGACACACATAGGACTAAATTAGCAGCATTAATTAATGTGTTCCCACATCAGACATGCTGAAAGAAACCTATAGTTAGGTTAGTATTTGAAACATAAAAGTACATTTCCAGGGATACTGTATATGCACTGACTAAGCGAATGGGTTGAAAAATCACAGTTAAAGCCTGAAGTAGATTTTAAAACATTAAAACATTTAAAAACAACTGATCTAATAACTTGGTATATGTGAAATAACTTGTTTGTTATATTAAACATCTCCTTGTCTCTTTCTGTTCTTTGCTTTATACTGTATTTGTACTTTATACACCGATCAGCCATAACGTTATGAGCACTGACAGGTGAAGTAAAGAACATTGATTATCTCGTTACAATGGCACCTGTCAGTGGGGGGGGGGGATATATTAGGCAGCAAGTGAACATTTTGTCCTCGAAAAATGTTAAAGCGTAAGGATGTGAGCGACTTTGACAAGGCCCAGACTCTGATGGCTAGACGACCGGGTCAGAGCATCTCCAACACTGCAGCTCTTGTCGGGTGTTCCCGGTCTGCAGTGGTCAGTAGCTACCAAACGTGGTCCAAGGAAGGACAACTAGTGAACCGGCCAAGGCTCATTGATGCGCATGGGGAGCGAAGGCTGGCCTGTGCTGTCCGATCCAACAGAAGAGCTGCTGTGGCTCAATACTGCTGAAAAGGTGAATGCTGGTTCTGATAGAAAGGTGTCAGAACACACAGAGCATCAGTTTGTTGCATATGAAGCTGTGCAGCTGCAGACCGGTCAGTGTGCCCACGCTGTCATCGTGTTATGGCTGACTGGTGTGTAGTGTTATATTTTAATTTCTATCATGTTCTGGTTTTTTTCCGTGCTGCATCTTTCCTGCCAGGGAACATGCATTTTCAAGATCCATGGGATTTGGTTTTGGTTTAATTCGATTTGGTTAAATAAACGTTGTATGAATTAAATAAATAGGCCTATGGTGTTGTCAGGTGCTTTTTTTCCCCTTTGTAATTAAACCAAAAGTCAGAAACGTCTACCTGAACATGGAGAATCAACATTGGGATGAAAGTGCTCTAATGGAAGACACTTGCTTACGCAACTTTATGTTCTACCTGTGTCATATTTACGTTTATAAGGATGAAGGCCCAACAGTCAAATCCCATCAGTTTATAAATGCGGATTTGCACACAATATTATTATTCGTTTAACAGCAAAGCTTCCACAAGTCCAGCGCAGGTTTTTCATCTCTCAGTGAGGATCTGAGGGGTGGGGCTTGTAATACCCGCTGGCAGTGCTTGGTTTTGGATGCAAATATCACGGCTTTGTAACTACTTGACTGACTTGGGTGCAGTTCGACGCTCCAAAGTGGATTTGAAAAAAAAAGCGCAACTCGCAGGAGCTCCAGCGCAGACACGCGTCCTGACTTAAGAGGACCGAATAAAAAGTCCGAGGGGACTGATCGGGATGCCTTTTTGATGCCATATGATCTTTTGCTGGAGGAATTTATTTTTTTAATTCATTGCACATTTTCTGCCTCGTCTGCCCCCCTGCACGTGCCTGTTAGGCAGTTGCCTCGAAATTGTGACAGATGTGAAAGAAATTAAATCGTGTGCCCTTTTAAATGATAACAGAGAAAGGTTGCATGGGGGTATCCTGTAGGAGGAGTTCTTTGTGACCAAACAAGTAACGGGTTTTCCCTTATAAAAAAGGAAATTGAGTCCAGACTGCTCAATGAACAGCGTTATTCGGGGACCCCGAGGTACAGGTGGGTTGATTCTTATTTCACATTTTATTATTCGCATGGACTGATTCAAGGTTTGGTTAGCGTGTCTTTAAGGATTAAATATCCTAGTTTGGGGTTAAACTTTGTTTTAAATATATAAATTCACGTAAAATTGCTTTTGTTACGCCACAAACAAACGTTATTGCGCAGTATTGTTGTTGTTATTATTATTATTATTATTATTATTATTAAACATGTGCCTGTGATGGTCCGAATTAATTTTTGTTTTTCAATCAATAACATTTTCCCTGTTGGGAGATTCAAACTTGAGACTGTAACCATGAGTGCTGGTGTAACGTTTTCCTGAAATACTTAATTCCTCAAACTTACCCCGTATTTAGCCAAAGCAGTGTAAAAATACTGGCAATTCATTTTCACACATCATATTTTTGACAGTTCTCTTATACTAACTAAACTGAACATTTGAGTGTGATAGAGTTTAAATATGCACACACACACACACACACACACACACACACACACACACACACACACTAGTGCCATGTCATCCTCTGGAGCTACATAAATGTCAGCTTCTCCAGCTTCAACATGACAGCAGGCAGAAAAGCAACAGGACAGCGATGTGAGGGCAGAGATGCTGGACTGGGGGCAGGTGGGGGGATCTGCACTTGATTTTCCTTCTCCCTGAAGAGCAGCGCAGTTGTGCTCCAGCATGGTGTGTGAGCCTCTCAGGCAATGCTGAACTGTGCTCAACTGAGCTGTTCAAGATCAACCCCTCTGACTGCTGGAGCTGCGCAGGCTTTAGTCCCACATGGAAATGTAAAATGAGAGAGTCTGGTGGTGGTTTGACTGGTGGAAGAGGCCAAAAAGAGCCCTTCCCTGCTCGGAGTGTCAAGTGTGTTTCAGCTGCTGCCCATTTGACCTCTCCCGCCGCCTGCACTCTTTCAGTTGCAGAGCAGAGGAAGTCATTTCCAAAATGGTTGAGGCTTCTGTGGGCGCTGGTGGTGCAGCCAGGTGTTTCTCTGCACTCCGCAGATAAGTGAGGTACTTATCAACTACAGATTCAGATTAAAAGGTGTTGAGGGGATGGATGCCTGCTTAAGGATGATGACGACTCTGGGTCTGGTGTTCTTACAATAGCCTCAGTCAACACATAATTTTGTCATCTTTTTATCTTCATCTTCTATTTCTGCTTTTAATCTTGGGCTCGGATAGCAACCATTAGATTATACAAATATCAATCTGTGACTGGGTGAAATCACCTACAAATTCTCATTGCTCTCGCTCGCGGCACCCGTGAGCAGCCAAATATGGGGAGCAAAATGTGCTCGTATAAAAGTCAGAATTTACAGCTAATGCTACTTTTGGTTGTCCATGTGGCAGATGCAATGAAAAAAAATTTAATTGTGAAAACAAGAGGGTTTGGAGGTTAGCGGGGGTGGGGTGGGGGAGAGGGGGGGGGGGCACATGTTGCAGCTGAACAGGGAAATGTTGGCTGCAACATTTTGGTCGATCTCATGTGAGGAAAAAGACGTTATGACTTTACAATGAAATCTCTGAAGTTTGTGCCTTTTTGTGTCTTTCCTCTGCCTTCTGTGTCTCAGGCTTGTTGCACATTGCAAATGCCACAGTTTCTCTTCTCCATAACCTTCTCAGTTTGTGTGCGATTGAGGCATTTCTTGCACACATTACAACAGTGATGATCTTTGCTCAGCTCTTAAATATATATAAAAAAGGCATTGGGTTCAGTCACAGGCAGGAAGTTCATCGACAGGTTGCATTTGTAACTCTGAGCTCAGAGTTGTGGCACCTTCTCGAGTTCAATAAATTCCCAGTGTGGGAGCTCCCTTTCAGTGCTTGAATAATTGATAGATCAAACTTAGGACTTACAAAGGAGGCAATTTAATCTCCTGACTATTTGATGAGCGGGGCCTGGTTTCATTGGGCTCAGCTGAATGTGGCTGATGGTGAAGAAAGGCACTCAGTTAAATGGATGAGGGCGCAGAGACAGAGAACGTTCAAAACCCACAGGTGCCACAGCAGCGCCACAGTTGCATGGTGAGATGACCATGTTTGTGGTGTGGCATATTAAAACAGAAAAATAAAGGGCCTTGTGACGAACAATCAGTTTTCTCAGTAAGTTAACAGCCCGATCCTGTCGCTTATCTCCATGCTGTGTGTGAAAGCACACATGGATGGCCTGAGGTGGGCTTTTGGCAGGTTGCACGCCCGAGTCGTGGGAGTGCTGGGTTATGAAAGAGTCTCTGGCACACGTCTTGAGTTACTCAGTCATGGAAAGGCTGTGTTCTGAGTGATCCATAGACTTAGCATGTCCCAGGCTCCAGTCATCACTCTCTCTAGTAACCAACAGGTGCTGCAGAAGACTGGCTGCGCCACTCTTTTGGCTCTTTCCTGTAAATATGACTTTAGCTGAGAGGTGTCATTGACATTGTGAGTCATTAAGTGTAGTAAATAAACTTACTGGTGGGAGAGAGTCTGAAGTGTTTCCCAATTAGGAGAGGTTACAAGTGCTCCTGGCCTCTGTTAGGTGTAAGCCAATGCTATGGAATTATAAATTATTATTATTATAAATTATTATTATTATAAAAGAAACTTCCTTTTTATTCTCAGTATGAGTCTTTAGAATTAAGACATCTGTGTGGTTGTGTGTGTGTGCGTGCTTGTGTTATTTTCTTGCCTCATTCAGCACCAACAGGCAGATGCCCCCCCCCATTAATCAGCGGCCCTATTAAACTTGTTTAAAATTAAGTAATGCCAAGTTAATTTTTAAATTAGACATTTTACAACAGGCAAATAGAGTACAGCTTCGTATCTCGTCATTATAATCGCAACGGTAAATCAATCTGGATTTATTTTGTAGCTGTTTGTACCCGTTTGAAATAAAAATGAAAAATGGATGTGATATTTATAATTTTAAAACACTGTATGTTATTTTTGGCCTCAAGTATAACTCCTATTCTGCATGCTCAGAATATTTTTGGGTCAGTCCAGTTTAAGGGAATATGGTGAAATCTAAAATGATTTTGTTCCGTCTTGATTTTTACTTTAACAAAGAATGTAATGTCGCCTGCTGGAATGTTTAGACGCACCAAATGGCATTGTCCTTGGTGTGATTCAGAGCCACAACCAACTCAACAGCCAAATATGGTCCTATTTTTCTTTATTGAGCTGCGAGGGAGGACCTCCCATTGCTCCGATCCTAACATGTTCTGTGTGTCCCCTTCACACAAGAGCTGTAAATACAGGCAGCGTATGACACTATCTAAATAATATCTCGGCACCAAATATGACAAAGGCTTTCAGTTTGAGTGTGTGTTGCATTCCCTGGAGAAGGTTGACTTTACTGTGTTTTCAAAAGGATAAACATGCTCAATTCGAAGTGCCATGACCCCAAAGTGTTTGTGGATTTCAGTTTCCTTGTTCCACGACTGATCATTTGAATTAGCCAGTCATGACTTTAGTTCTTCAGATTACAGAGGCCTCTGATGTTAAGGAAACAAAGTATGTATCCTACTTAAATTAATTATACAGTAGGGATAATAACACACACAGAAAATGTGTTAATCGGTAAACTTTAGAGGTGCTGCTAGACAGATTTTTTCACCTTTGGACAGAGCAGTTCCTCACCGTTTCCAGTCTTTATGCTAAGATAAGCTAATGGGCTGCTGGCTATAGCTTTATGTATATCACACAGACATGGCAGGGGTATGGAGCCTCTCATCTAACTCTCAAAAACAAAGCAAATAAACATAATATCAAAAATGTTGACGTGTTCCTTTAATCTTCCCTTAAACGTGTTCCCCATCTTTCTGTCTTCTCTGCCTCCTTCTTTCTCAGCAGGTCCTGGTACAAGCAGCTGTTGTTGTATCCATCAGTTTTTTGAGTCTGCAAGCCCGTCTTTTAGTGCCTCCTTAGAGCATCTTTAATAAGACACATGCTCGTGAGTGCAGACACTCGCTGACGGCAAACCTTTCTGGTGGGCTCCCTGCTTCCCAGCCAGCCCACCCAAAGCTTCATGGGTTGAACCAACAGAAGTTCGACAATCTCCTCTCCGCTCTCTCCTCCTCTTCATCCTCAGCTAAACCCCCCTATCCCTGCCCCCCCCTCCCCATCCTCCATCCTCCATCCTCCATCCTCCAACCCCGCTCAGTCTACTCCCTTTGCCGGTACTACCACCAGTGTGATGGCTTGTTGTGCCTCGGGCTTGTTTGGACTTGCAGCCGCAGCGTCGCCCTCCACTACACAGACTTACAGACGCAGCAGCCACTAGAGTGAAAGATAAAGGGAGCAGCGCCACAGGAGAGAAGAGGGATCAGCCATCCCAGCAGAGGAGGGATCCACCTGTCCCACAGAGGAAGGGGGGCCCCCCCACCTGATCCATTTGGTCGCGGGGGGGACCCTGCGTGGCCGGGAAGGCTACAGGGACTATGCAGCTGGGACTGGTGGCGCTGGCAATGGTCTTCCTCAGCTCCATGGGTCACAGCGATTCTCTCAAGCTCTCCAAGGCGAGAAGGCAGAGACGGGGTGAGTTCTCTCTTTCTCAGCTTGTTTTGATCTCCTTTTCCTTCATCTTCAGCGCTGCTGCCTTTCGTTTCTGTGGTCTGAGTCACAGTGGTGGATGTCTTATAAACATTTAACAAGCAAAGTAAAGATAACATTTTGTTTATTTTCTCATCATTCTTATTTGTTTTTCCTAGGCGGGTTATGTTAGGTTCATTGTTTCCCCTGAATGGCTCCTCTTTCTTCCTCCTTTTAAGATTATGCCTCTCTCAGTTTATGTAAAACTTTTATGGGTATTAGTGTTGTTTATAGAAGGGGTTTTGATGGATTTGCCCTCCAAGCCATAATTCTTTTTGTGTCTGGCTCTGTGGGCACATAATGGAATGAGTACCTGACAGTTCTAAGCTCTCAACTGGACCGTGCTGCTGGTGTTGTTATAAGCATTTTTCTGACCTCACGCAACCACAAAGATGGTGCTCAGGTCGACTCGCACTATATCTCTGGCCTCGGAGCCTCAGTGCTGGTGTTACTGTCAGCTTTGAAATAATTCTTCCTTTACACACAAGGGGCTTTCAGCCAATACCAGCCTCAACCCCAATGTCTGTGAACCAGAATTCATATAATACCATGACTGGCCACAGTAACAGATGTGGTGCAATTAAAGGCACACATACTGGAAAGGAAGAAGTGTTTGGGACTGTTGCTTGTGTCATAAAAATAGAATTTTTTTTTACAGTATATACACTCACATGTAACATGCACAATGACCTTTATATGCTGTTGTAGTTTGTCATGTGCCATTGTAATGAGGACAGAAGGATTTGGGTCACTCACAATATACATAAGCACCGTCATCAGCGTCACAGTCAGTTGAGGCTTTTGCCCTCGTTACCCGCATTTACACCTCCGATTTACAGCTTTTACGTCTTTGATGTCATCAGATTCTGAGTTTTCTTCAACCATCCCTCCTCCTAGGCAAATAGTTGGCGACAGAGGGATTGTTTTTGTCCCTTTGGGCTTTCGGTGTTCCCTTCCTGAATGACTTCAGTGTCATGAAGAGATCAAACTGAAACCATCAGAGAGGAGAGAAGCTCATATTGCTCACCATGCTTCAGACAGCACACACTCTCTATTTTTCAATCCATCACATGTCACAAACATTATCGTGTTCCAACACTCCCAACAGCTGTGGTCACTCGCCGGGGAAATTATTACTTTTTTCATTATTTGTGATAGTGAGCAATAAGAACTGGCTGTAATTGCTGACGCACATGACGCACACATGGTGTAGTCTGTTCATGGGAGAACCCTTTTAATGCTTTACCATCCGACGTATCTCTGGGAGGCAGGATGGATTGCGGTGTGAGAGTATGTATATTTAGAGCTGATTCAATGCAGGACTGTAAATCAACTCCCGACGACTGTGTTTTTGTCTCTGAGTGGCTCCTACACAAAGGATGTGCACTTTAACACACTTTTCCTAGAAAGATTTAGAGTACCGGTTGTGTGCCTTTCCCTTTTGGGAAGATGAAGGAATTGGATTGAAGTGTAACTGCAGCTGCGCACTTAGGACAGGGGATACTTGCTTGGTACCACTGGTAACACTGGCAATATTTGACTCTTTGCCATCACTTTTGCAGTTTTCTGATGACCAGATCATTTCTGACTGATCCCAGTGGAAGCCCTGTGCGGTGTTAGTTGACTGATTTTGACTGGCTCTTGGTTGGCTGTCAGCCCCAATTACCTGGGTTTCTGCAAATGAAAATCTGTTAAGGATCTCCGGCAAGCAGTTTGAAGTAAACAGTGAGTAACAGCTCAAACAAAGATGTTTGGCCTGGTCCTCGGTCAGATAAAGCTGCAAGCATTAACCCCTGCTTGTTGGAGTGATAAACTGCTGGCGGGTTTATGGCTGGAACCGTGGAGAGCAAAATGTTAAAGTTCCCTGATGTTGTTCTCACAGGCAGAATGTTGACAAATGGCCGTTTTGATTTCTTCATCAAAATTCATACCTGCCTGCAAACGTTATCATTTAATGTGATGGTACACCATGCTGTTCTGTTGTCTACCTCAACCTGACTTGTCGTCTATCTCTGTTTTGTGTTTCCACAGTTAGTACTGAGGGACCACCATCTTGCCCCAAAGGCTGTGACCGATGCTCTGAGTATAACGGCTGCATTAAATGCAAGCCCAAGCTCTTCATCTTCCTGGAGCGCAATGACATCCGTCAGATAGGCGTGTGCCTCGCCTCCTGCCCCATGGGATACTTTGGCATGAGAAACCCAGAAGGCAACAACAGATGCACCCGTGAGTTTTACTTTGTATTGCAGTCTTTCTTATTGCAAGTGCCACCAACAGAATGTATCAGAGGGCAGATTAGATTTGTAGATACACATCTGGAATCTTCCAAAATACATGCAGACTCGAGCTGTCATTGGCAACAGCCCACTCTGTAAATATCCTCAAGGCTGATGCCAGATCAAGCCTGCAGAAGTGTAAACGATCGCTTAATCTTTGGCTCATCATCTCCTGTTTATGTACAATATGGGGGTATTTGGGAAAGCCCTGCTAGTTTCTTTGTCTTGAGTATCTTATCTGTATATTTTCACTTTGCTACACCACTTTGTGTGTTTAACAAAGACCTGAAATATTAACGCAGATAGTGATCCTACCTGAATCAGTATTCTCCATTTGTCACACCCTGAATTCTCCTAGTATATCTTTTGATGTTGCCTCATCTTTTTTTAACCAATCTGTGCAACTGTTTGTCATGTTTGAGAGTGAATAAAATGTACCCCGTTACCATTGAATACACACTAACATGACACAAGTGCCCAATAATAATTAAATTTACCACTTGATGAAATCCTTCTGTCGTTGCTACTTATCCCTGTGTGGAAAATGGCACAAAAGAAAAGCCACCAAATCCAGCAAAGTATTTGCTGAACTTGAGGAAAGTCAGTAGAACTTTTAATTGAAGGTCTTCATTATGGTTATAGGCAGGTTTGGCTCGTATAGAAGGTGGGAGAAAGGGCGGCCACACTCACGGTATTTACCAAAATCAAATAGTTGGTTCTGGTGGCACCAGTCCTGTACTTTTTAGCAGAGGAGTGCCAGCACCGCTGTCTGTTGTCTGTTTCCCCTTACGCGTGGGCTGAAAAACAGGATTGAAACAGAATCCCAGCAAAAACATTTCTAATGCAGTGTTGTTGGTCTGTTTTTGAGAGGATGTCTGTGTTTTTTTATTTGGCCCTCATGTGCAGGGTTCATGCCAGGCCACAATCCATGTTTATATGTGTTCACTTTTACACACATTTTATTCGGATACACCCTTACTAAATGTATGAAATACAGTCTGTATATACAGTATAGTCTCTGAAGCAACTATGCAAAATGTTTACTTGAATGTGAGCAGTCGATGACATTCTTGGCTTCAAGGTAGTTGTAGGTGTAGACATTTGGTGGGTAGCTACAATGTCCACCTGACTAGTGATTTTCTGCTACAGGAAGGAAAAATGCAGGCTGCCATTCCCTTTCAAGATGTTTCCCTTGACTTCCCATGACTACATCACATAATATCTGTGTGCTAAATAATGCTTTCTCTAAGGTTTGCAACACCCCAAAGCAGGTAAAACTCGTAACTGTGGTTATTGTGATGCAATATTTTCAGATTTTTGTATTTCAGACTTAGATGGTACGAAGCTTTCGTTAGAGGTAGACAGCATAGTCCTGTATTTTATTATTTTAATAGTATAGATTATATTTAGACATGCATCTTATTTGGTCTTGTGACGATTGCTGCCTCAGTGCAAATGATAGAATTGGAATTATTTGAGATTTCTTACATTTTTCTTGAAATATTGGATGATTTGCAGCAATGAGTTGTAGCACATTCTTTCACTGTCCTGGTCTGTTTCAGAAAGGGTTGAATTTCCTCAGCAAATTCCCTTCGGAGGCCCTCGGTGGCTAACCTGGGTTATTATGCAATCATCTGACTTTATACATGCCATCCCAGAATGTCTCGTTAGCAACATTTGTCTTAGATTAGAGGGCTACAAATGTCAGTACTGTCAAATTTAGCTGTCAGGGGCTTAAAAATAGTAATTGGGAGCAGGAGGCAAGAGCATTAAGATCCCAGTGAGGATTCAGTGTTAGATCTTTTCTGACCTTGGCATCAGACCAGCTGTAAAGTAGACATTCTTAAGTTTAGTACACACAAATACAGCGAGTCCAGATCACTACATTTGCCATTTAGAAATATTGACAAGAATTTACTGATTTCCATCTTTGTCTACTGTTTTATGAGAATAAGGAAGATGAAACAAAGGCTATTTGGTGTCTAGCTTTTATCTTCCTGTGTTTGCAATTATCCAAATTTCAAGAACTTGTTTGTTTGACTCCAGTCAATTAAAGATTTGAATGAGTCTAAGGTGTGGAGAAACCCACTAAAACTCGTGGCTGTAGTCATTCACACCAGCTTTCCAAAAAAAACAAGGCTGTGTTTTTAAGAGAGGAGTGTTTCTCCCCTAAATATACCCTATGTTGCTGAATCACTAATAAATCACTCGGAGGAAATAAAATTCAAGTTCCTCTTGTCCTCTCTCTGGAGAAGCATTTGCTTTTTTCCCCAATCAAAAATGCAATAAACATTCCATTAAAACAAGTTCTGTGTTTCCGCTAGAACTTTTCTAGAAACATTTTGATTTTGAAGTCAGTTCAATGACCACACACAATCACCAGACTCAATGTGACTTAAACTGATTTAATCATTTCATTTGATCCTCTTTTTTTGTCTCCCCTGTGTCTTTCAGAATGTAAAATAGACAATTGTGAAGCGTGTTTCAATCGCAATTTTTGCACAAAATGTAAGGAGGGCTTGTATTCACACAGTGGGCGATGTTATATCAGCTGCCCTCCAGACCAGCACACCGCCAATGAGACCATGGAGTGTGTCGGTGAGTGACCTTTAACCTTAACCGTTCACTAAATTCAATCTTTCAAAACTCTTGAAAGCTCCTGTAGTGAACCAGAAAGTCTTATTTCACTTACTGAAGCAGCGCATAGGTGTGAGCCACATGTTCACTTTATCGCTTCACCTGAGCAGTGATTTATTCAATTGTCTGGCCTGGAAAAGGGGAAGTGAACTCCTGTGAAAAATGACAAGATCTCTTGATCTTTCCTTTCTGTTCTTTTCTTCTATTTTTTTTGTTGTTTAAAAAAACATGTCTGTCATAAGAAAGAAACGGCAGCATTAAGAGTGAAACCCAGGCATCTTGCTCAGTGTGGCAAAGACCTGGAGCCTTCAACTGACTTTTTGGCATCAGTTGTTCTAATTTGAACCTGCTGGTCCACCAAGACCATAAATGTGACCCTATAAGTATACAGTATACTTAATAGCCATACGACTTGGTACATTTTCAGGTTCATAGCAATCATCTCCATCTGTCCCTCTCTAGTCAAAGAACAACAAGATAAAATTGCTTTCAGATTTGGAAATTACTTAAACTCATAATTTTCAGCTAAAACTGCTGAGCTGTATAAAACAAACAGGAAGGCTGTGAAACAAATGTGAGATGTTGGAGCTGTGGACCCTTCACTCACTGCCTTAGTCATTGCTTTTTTTACCCAGGTCAGCGTGCTGCAGAGTGTGAACTTGCCGAGTGGAGCCAATGGGGTTCCTGTATGAAGAAGAACAAAACGTGTGGATTTAAGAAAGGCTCGCAGTCTCGGGTTCGCATGCCCCTTCTGCAGGTGCACGGACCAGACACCTCCCCGGCCCTTGTACCCTCACAGACCTGTGCTCCACAGACGGAGAGACGAAAGTGCATTGTGACCAAGATGCCCTGTGTGAGAGGTGAACACAACTACACATAAAGTACAGAAAACAGATACATTGAGGAGGAAATTACCTATAGTAGGGGCTCTATTAGTACTACTACTATTAATAGTTATAATCGGATGACAGAACTCGGATTACAGGTGAACAAACAATACAGTTGATGCGCTTCATGAAATTCCACCACCAGTTAATATGGCGACTGATGGAACCACTACTCAACATCCAAAGGCCTGTATTCCTGCCAGTGTGTCTGTGACCCGCAGCGTGTTGATTGGGTTTGGTTTGGCTGAGCTCACAGAAGGATACAGAATTTCTTGACTTCTCAGCATGTAAACAATAAACTGCATCTACGGGCCAAACAGATGAAGGGCGGGCATTACGCACTGCAAAGCTGGACAGGGATCAGAGCTAGAAAGAGCTATTTGTTCTGAAGATCATTGAAGCGTGAGGTTTACATGGCCATGACATGTTTGCTTGGGCTCTTATCGTCCACAGCAGCTTTCTCTCCAGCAGGTTAACAGTCATTCTCACCAGTAAATGGTCATTATCAGCTTTCATAACAGCTTATTAGTCACTCTTGGCCTCATTTGCAGCTAAGGCTAACAAATGGCGGATCTGGCCAATTGGTCCAGAGTTTATTGGATAAAAAGTGCAACAAAAAACAGCAATGATTTTGTCCTTAGTAGTGAGATAAAGAAATTAAAAGCTTACTAGCAGTGGTGCTGGGATGATAAACCTTTTGAAAACACAGAAATAAGGCGGAGCTGCTGTTTAAAAGGAATTTTGAAAATATATGGCTGCTAAGGGATTGTTGATAATGATGAGTCATTAGCACATTTCTTTGTCTTTAAATTGGCATAATAAATTTAATTTCAAATTTTAACAAAAAGTAGGAAACTTTCACTTCTTTACAAGGACTAAGAGAACTTTAAACGAGCAATACTTAAAGCCTTTATTGGATGGTGGCACGCTTAGGGGATTTCGGGCACAGCGGCATCATTGCGTAACAATATTTGCAGTGTTGGCAACTGTACAGATGTTGCAACATGTAACAGATGACATGCCTGAATATATGTGTGTAAAAACGGAGGAGGCTAGCATATCGAAGCACCATCCTCTACTATGGAACAGTTCATTTAGGGCTGTGAGTCTAAAGAACAGAGCATGATCTGACATTTCCCAATACAGATCTAGAGGGATGGAGGATGGACTGTATTTTGAGAAATGAGAAGCAAATCTACTCTGACGCCTGCAGCCTGGAGAGAATTTCAGCCTTGGGTTCAGAAGAATAATTAACAGTGAGACAATATAAAAGTCCCTATAAAAAGTTATGTAGACTGCCAAAATTCAAAACTTGGAGCTAAATTAGATCATACCAGAAAGGCAAGGATGACATGTGAGGTACCACCTGATGAGTGATGACTCATAAAAGGCTCTGTGGATTGTGAAATGGCCGACTGTTGATGTTAAGGACATTTTTAGTCCATGTTTTCCTCTCTTCTGCTGCTAACTACTTTTGTAAGAAAATAAGACCTATACAGCAATGACTTTTCCTCTGTGAGGTAATTCACGGGTGATGGTACCTTAACTCCAGTGAACCAGTTCATGTGGGTAAACTCACTCTGTGCAAAAAGAGCACAGCTGTGGATTCATCTGTGGGAGTTGGCTGGCAGGATGGCTATATAAAACACAGGGGGCAGACCTTGTATAACATTAGTGATTTAGTGGTCTGCAGATCTCACGCTTTGTGTTGATTTGGCTGCAAAACTTTTTTCCCCTTTTCCTGAAGCGCCACGAAAGGGTCTCACGCGAAAACTGGATTTTCTGGATGTGTTATTGCATTTGTCAGGCTAACTTGTTTAGCTTGGATGGAGAGGAGCTACAATCAGGGCTGTCATAAACTGATGGAGTCCCCCTCTCTTGGCTCCATTAGTGATTTGTTAGAGAAGTAATTAAGTCCTTACACTGGAAGCACATCAGCTCAGATGCTGCAGAGTGTATGTGAGGACCCTTTACTTCACTCAGGCTCCACTGTTGTTCATTGTGCCTCATTGATATAAATTGGAACTATTACTGCTCAATATTAAGTGCTTGCTTCAGTGGTTTCCATAAAAGCTCAGAAATATGTTTACTGATTCAGGGCAACACATCATTGGTGAACATACTGGACACGAGATTGTCTTGATATGATTTGAGCCAACTCACCAAATAACACCAGCGGTAATGTTTTTCTGATTTTGGCAGTAATGGCTGTTGAAGAAGAGTTATTCCTGTTTGTGCACTACTGTGTGGGACTGAGCCATCTAGTTTTCAGTTGAGACTAAAGCAATTGTGACACTGCATGGGCCTGCGGTGAATACATGTTTTCGTGTTCGGTCTGTCCACATTCAACTGCATCGAATCTTCTTCATCACCGTGTAACGATTTTCACCGACTGTGTAGAAACATGGTTTTGGTGAAAGCTGAGCAATAGCTTTTTTTTTCTCATTTTTAACTTTGCACTTAAACCCAAGAATCATAACTGTTTGTATGGCAAGTTTAAAAATACTGGTAGGGAAGTAAACACAGACCTACAGTTGTTACTGCACAGCAGTAAACAAACATGGTGGCGCCATAAGTCCTGCTGTTGACAACCGAGTAGTGAACACTGTCCAGCCCTTGGCATGTGTTCACTCAGTTTCCAGGATGTGCAGGGACTCTCAACGCACAAGTTTATAACAAACATCCTCCACCGTAACTATACTCCCTCAGATATACAAAACCGAATACTTTTGAATGTTGCCTAAACAATAGCCATCCGACACTAGACACAACGTCCATTTCCACTTTGTGACAACTCTTCACGTCCTTATGGGCCATTATTGGGCCCTTGACAATGTTTAACTCAGGCCAGAGGTGATTTTTAAATGATTTATGTGACAGAAAATTGTGTCACTCGACTGTCCTGAGTGCTCTTACAGTTTATACATGTGCTGCATTTTAAAATCAGCAGCAGAGTTGAGCTCTTTCCTCCCCTGAATGGGTTATGGGTGGACATTAACCTCACCATGATGAATGTTTGCATTTAGAGAGCAATTATACTCTTAAATGTGTGACAGGTGTGAGGCGAGGAGCTGTTGGAATAGGAATTGACAAGCCTAAGAGTGTACAGTCATGCTAGCAGCTCTGTGAGGCTGTACTTGTGAGCTAAACGCTAATGGCAGCATGCTAGCACGCTGACAATGCTAACATGCTGGTGTGAGCAGGTATAGTGTTAAACATGTCCACCAAATTAACTTGGTGCGTCAGTAAGATAACATTTTCCAATTACTACTAAACGCAAAGTACAGTTGAGGCTAATGGGAAGGTCATTAGTCCTTCAAGTATTTGGTCATAAATATGGTATAAAGACACATTAGAATTGTGACCAGATGGTGGCACTAGAGGAGAGGTTACAGGATCACCAAAGTTTTTACAATTCTTCCTGAGAGGAACATTAATGCCTGTACCGAATGTCCGGGCAACACATCCAATCTTATCCAAGATATTTCACTCAAAACCTCAAATGTGAGCATCGTGGAGAAACTAAAGGAAAACTCAGAGAATCTCCAAAATGATTAGGATTCAGGGTCTATGGATCATGTTTCAATTGTCGAGATATTTCAGTCCAGACCAAAGTGGTGGACTCACCTGCTAACATGGCTAAAAACAATTGGCTTTCACCTGTTTAGATGTATTATTTTGCCCTGTTAGGTTTGATTAGTATTGTTTGACTGCTTGTGGCACACTGGTCGCTGCTGTACATTCAGCCAGCATGGTTAAACATAGCATTCTGTTGGCATTTATGAATCATTCTGGAAATCACACAACCATAAACACAAGTCCTGATCTAACACACATCCCTTTCCCCCACACTCTCATCCCTCAGGAATCCACATTTTTAATTCTGTTTAGCCAAGCGGAGGCACTTCAACATACAACATCCGATGATGACAGATATCTTACAAGAATGTATTTGCAAAATAGGATAAACTATGAATCGTATTTTCGGTGCATTCTCATTTCAGAGAGGAAGGCGAAGGGAGACCGACAAGATGACGCAAACAGGGGAGAGAGGGAGAATACACGCAGGCGAGGACAAGACGGCAAAGATGGCAGTAGAGGAGGAGGAGGAGGAGGGGGAGGGGGGAAGCGGAGGAAAGGCCAGAGCAGGACCACCACTGCTCCCAGCATCACAACCAGCGCCGTTTCCTAAACTCCATCACCTGCTGGACGGGGGCTGACAAAAACAGAGACAATGCCTCACCCAGCAGCGCCAGCCGTAGACAAAGATCAAAATGATGAGGGAATGGATTAATGCTGCTATGCATTGTAGATGATGCAAAGAGAACTGGAGGATTGCTGCAACACAAAAGGCTCCTCTGAGCCTTTTGAATAGATTAACATATCTGGAAGAAACTGGTGTCTTAGTGATACTCAGAAAGACTTGCTGAATTGCATTCCACTGTGAGGGATCACTGTTGGACTGCAAAGCCACGTTGAAGATTGTGGTACGACATGGCTTGTGTCATGATCCGACCTATGCCACTTCTAGAACTACGAACAGATCCCTGTGTTTCAAATGCAGCATTTCAGCTGGTAGTCTGATAATGAACGGAGGCCCTCTTCAGTCTCCTCTGGTCTATGATGTATTTTGTTCCAGTCCGATTTTTAAATCACAATCTGTTCTTCATTTGTTTTCATGTTTGTGAGAGGTGGCAGATGGATTTTCTCAACAGCCGCTGTACGTGATGTAAAGACAATGAATAGTATCAAGTCTTTGTACCTTTATTTCCTATTTTGAGATGAAACAAAGAGAAAGGCACTGGAACTAATTTGTGGTTGCTGAGGACAGACGGTCTTCTATATATTATTTTGAGGTGGGAATCTATTATTAAACAAGCCTAAGACAACATGTAGAGGAGGATTACTGGGAGCTCAGCTCATAATCCTTCTCCAGTATCTTAACACACATTTTCGCCATTTGATAGCTTAGTCGTTCGTTTCAAATGTTGGTGTTTGTATCAGAAAATATCTCTGCACAGAAAACGAGGAATAAAAACACAAAAGTATTTGCATGTGTACAAGGTTGCATGTGCGTGCCTTTGTGCATGCAAACGTGTGTGCGTGCGTGTGTGTGTGTTTGTCTCGACCTACAGTCTGGGTGTTTGTGTACATTGTATGCATTTCTGCACGGAATCAAGTTGTTTGTCGACGGAACTTAGACGTTTGTAGATGCGTGTTTATGTTTGCACATACAGTATGTGTTAATATTGGTCTCATAGATTGAAGGGATAGGGTCTGGGGGAAAACATATTTGAGGGAAATGTACATGCACAGTGATATATCGAATATGCAGTAACTACAAGCCACTGATTATTATATAAGCCATCAAATCATCAGCTGCTCAGTAATCATGTCTGTTTGCAACAGGGTCTGAAGATTTTGCACAACTATAATGTTTCCTACTGCTCAAGTTTCAGAACAATCATAGCATTTTACACATTTATACTCCAAACGCCTGCTTCATGACATTGCAGATTCAGAGAGAAGTTTTTTTTGTGTCTTTTATCCTAGAATGCTTTACATGGATCCGTTTGCTTTCCATGCAAACAGACATCAGGAGAAGTTACACGCTACATTATTCATTCGTACTATGGATTGTGATACTGAATATGTCAATCTGTGTTTATCATCAAACATAAGAAGTATTAGTATCATCATGTATAGCTTATTCTGTGAAAGCCTAAATAAAGTTCAGATGAAGTTGATGAAACGTCAGTCATACACTGATTTTGCCATTAGTTTGTTTGATTTCAGTTAGAATGACTTTCGTGATTTTTGTCTGCAATTGATGCAGCATTTATTTATCCAAAGTTCTCTCACGGTCTATACCAGTGCCACATATACGCTGTATGTCTTCATGTATGAAACATTCTTATAAAGACTTTACTGTGCTGTGGATAATTTTGTTATCCTATAAGCTTTTTTATTTTCCATGTTGCCCATTATTGGTTATTGTACCATTGCACTTGCTAAGTTAATAGCTGAGATCTGGAAACTCAGTGAGTCCGATGGTGCAAGAAACACAAGGAGTTACACAATCATAGAGGTTTTAAACAAACCGAAAGGTTAGCCAGACGTTTTGGAAGAAACAAAACCAACAAATAATAAATGTTAGTTAGGAACATTATTGTATAAAATTGGTTTCACCACATGGTGTTAACAATACAGAACAAAGGGACAGCATCAAAACACAACATGATTTAAAATACATAAATACTATAAAAATGAAAATAAAGTGAAATAAAATACAAGTACAATAAAATAAAACTTTGACCTGTCATAAATTCTCTAGGCAGCTTTCTTTGGATAAACGTGTTTACAGCCTGTCTTACTGTCTGACATCTCAGTCAGATTTCATTGTAGCAACGTCGCTATGTTCTCAGATGTCTGCAAATACTTAACAGTACTATTACATAACCAATAGCATAATATCCAAAACTATAAAATAAAAACCCAAATTGTAACTAACAGGAAATATCCTTTATGGGGATAATTTAACCATCAATCTGTTATTGATTAAACAACAACAGTAATCATTCATTCATGTAACAGACTAAGCAAACACGTGACAAAGAAGGTCATGTCTTGATCAATCAGGACAATATTGATCATTTTGTGACCAATTTTTCACAGCAGACCTGCCTTCGTTATGTTATGGGGAAGGTTTGTACGACCAAGTATCCATTTTTCATTCTCTGACCTGAACTTAATCAAAACCTCAAGCCTCAAAGCTGGGAGTAGATGCTATTTATCTCCCGTCATCTCCTCGATAGATATGGTATGGCCTTCTTCAGGCTACAGGAGGCCATCTTGGGAGGTGAAAGAGCTTAGATGGTGTGATGGTCCCGATCACTGGCCAAATGCTGGCGCCTGGGCAGAGGTCGTAAAAGCAGAGACAGAAATAAAAACTAATGGTGTGTCATAGCCAGAAGGGAGGGGGTATACCATGCCTTGGCCCACACAACAAAACAGCCGTTTCTCATTACCAAAAGGGAGGGCAGGGGGAATGGTAGAGTATGCACCGTAAATTACACATTCATCGTTCTTCCTGACCATAAATTCTTTCCCTGGCTCCATTGGACGGAGCTCTCCCTCACCTCCCACTCTCTTTTTTCACTCTCTTGTTCCCGACTCCCGTGTTTTCCAAGAGAAATGAATGGTAAATCTTTGGAGTATATGGGTGCCCTTGATTTGCCAAGATCCATAACACTGAATGATTTCATTACTTTAGTTTGGCCTTTGAGCCAGACCCCAGGGAGCGCATCACGTCAATAGAGAACACCAGGTCCATGTCTGCATGACTTAAACGCACAATCTCTGATCCAAATGTAAGCAGAAGGGTACCACCACTATACCAAAACTCAAAATCTGAGACTGATGTCACTTTCAAACTGACTGACAGGCCGTTAAATAAAAAGATTACAACTAATCTAATTTATTTATTTTCTAAACCTGTTCATGGTTTATGATAAATAATGTCAATGGTTCAATTATACTAGGTTTTTTAGAGTTCTCATTTGGCTGGCTCAGGTGTTATGTGACCCGAGTGTGAAAGATGCTGTTGAAAGCTCTGAAAATAGGAAGCGCACCTTTGAGTTGAGATTATCAAGTTTCAAGGTTGCTTATTATTATCCATGAAAAGAGAACATTGGCCAGGAATTCCTGCATAGAAACAAGACATAACACACAGAGACTTCAACATGGAAGCCACCGCCTCTTCCATGTCGACAGCTGAGCAGCACCGTTATCCCATTTGTTCCCAAGGTCAAGAATGAACTTCTATGCTCTTGACTGTCGTTTGTTTCGACCAGTAATGCTTTTAAAACAGTAAATGTGATGAAAAAAACTGCCCCATATTTTCATTTTAAAAAAACACGCACCAAATGCTGATTTTGCCCGGCAAAGTCAACTTGAACGCATCAGCTGCAACATCATTTTCCAGAACAGATGCATCTGCGAACTGTCCACATTAAGGTCTGTGAATTATCTAAAGTAACAGGGACATGTGTCTGGAAAGACATGTTGCTGTTGAGATTTTCAAATGTAGTTATTCAATGCTGTGAGGACCATAAATAATAATTAGAATTAATAATAATTACATTCATCTTAACTGCGCTGTATTGGGACACCAGTAGGTATGTAAAAAATCCAAATAAGCTATTTTGTAAAACACTTGTTTCTCTTAATTTATTCATTATTTCAACAATGTTAGATTGCAACAACCTGTCTTATGTCATGTTTTTTAGTTCCATTGTAATCCACAGCATGAGTGAATTTATTTTAAGAAATCTTGTTAAGATGTTCCGTCATCAGCCGGGTGAATAAGAGTGCTGGGTTGTCCAACCGAGTCACCAGTGACTGCCAGCAGCATCTACTGGACTCTTCCCTCCCAGTATATTGGCTTCCAGTTCTGCAAAGATTAGCCTTTGGAGAGGTCATGTCAGCTATCCCACTGATCCATGATAATTTCCACCTCAAAAGCTCCACAACCATCCTCTCTCTGTGGCTCAAGATCTGAGGGGTTGAATCTGGAAATCTACAAAGAGAAAACGTCCCCTTCGATTCGAAAATATTCAAAAGAATTGTACATCAACACTGACAGCCTCGCATGTTTGATCACCAACAGATATCTGTAAAAGTAGGGCTGCTAAATCAAAACGACAAAACTATTTCATGTTTTGAGGAAGCCAACAGTCTCTGTGCGAAAGACAAATCTACATCTGATGATAGTTAAAAGACATAAGTCAAATCATAACTGAGGCATCACGGTGGTGTAGTGAGTGCAAAACTGGCAACCTTGGGTACAATGTTCAGTGCCAATGCCAGATGTTCAAGTGTTCTTGAGAGATTCTCTGAATTTCTGCAGTATCATCTGTAGGGTCTGTAGCTAACTCCATGCTCAATGCGGAAAGAAGCAAAGGACAGTAGGAGTTTCCAGGGAGAAAGAATGGCGTATCAAGCAATTCTTTTTATAATAAGGAAGTGGAAAACCAGGGGTATGCATGGGACAAGGAGCACACTTAATGAGGTTAAGTTGCTATTTACAAAGCTTAATTTAACACAAATGTGGATCTCTTAAGACTGAGCAAAGGGTCAGAGACTCCTGATGCAGGAGAGGAAAAGTTAAGAAGATGCTTGGAGAATGGTGGATATGATACTTGATATGCACTGCCCCCTTTTGGAATGAATCAGTACTGCCAGTGTGTGCATGTATGTTTCGATTGAGATGTTACAATAATCACATCCTTTTTTCATATGATTATTTTAAATAACTGGAGTCCTGAAAACCTGCATTCTGTTGGGCATCTGTGGCACCAAGTGAGAACCACTGATCTTAACAAATTGCAGCTGAATGTGAATTTATATTTTACAAACAATCATTAACAAAGAATGACCAGTATGTATTAAATATTTTAATCAAAAGGTTTTCTACGCCACAAATATCACTTTTCTCACACTCACATCCAGGTCCTCCTAATCAACAATGCTACAGTATTAATTTGGGGTGAGGATCGAGGAAGGGGGCATGGACATGGTATGGTAGTTTTTAAGAGTGTGGCGGTAGATATATGTGCAGCAGGGCTAGGTAACATTTCATGTCATGAATTTAATTTTATTTACCCAATAACATCTTGGAGATTATGGTTTTATGGCGCACTTATGGTGGTATAACTGCAATAAAAAGACATAACCACAAGAGGGGGCCACGAACACATACAAACACTTATCATCCTACAAATTAGGCTCAAATTTAAAGAAAGAGAGAGAGAGACCGGCATTATCATTTGAAATTGATCTTTGGTTTGCCATATTATTCATGAGATCATAGCAAAAGGTCATGGAAAACCAAATAAGTAATACAAATCTTTTCTTTTCCAGAGGCTTTTCAAAAGAGTTCAGGAGGTTTTTGGACAGGGACAGATACTGCCACACAATTAGAGTTGTGACTTACCTGGCTGAGGCTCCTTCCTGGTCCGGCAAAAGTTTGGGCCGAGGATGGAGCCAGACTTTTATGCTGAGGCCCCACCCAAGGACTATACCAAGAACTCTGTCACCTTGGGGGGATTAGGGTTTCTGTAGGTGGAGTTTTAGTGAGGGGTTATGTGGTCCTCCACTGCAGGTGTTTATTGGTATAATCTCTTAGTATATAGGTTTCCCTCAGGCCACATTTAGGAGGTCAATTAGTTAAGTTTACACCTTGTTTTGTTAACTGGTTTGTACAATAGTTAGATTTGTTTGACCTCTTTTAAGGGCCCTATTGTTCTTACAGCAGTTTCTTTAGTTATTGATTTTGTTATTGGAAATAAATCCTTTTTTGGTACTTTAAGCCTGTGTCATCTCATGCCTCGACTGCCTGCTCCACCACAGGGATATAGCTGCTGACTGGAGGAGGTGTTCTTGGGTTCATTACATATTTTTGCAGAAACATCTGATGTTCACATTTGTACTAAATTCTTATAATAAAAACTATTAAATTGAGATGGAAGCGACTCTGAAAAACCACTACACTGTCCTGAGGGAGAAGGAGATAAAGGAGGACACTCACCAAGAGAACAGGTTGCTGCTCCTCCTCCTTTCTGCCTGCTCCTCTTCTTCCTCTTCCTGCTCCTCCTTTCCAGAGAGTCGAGGCGACGACCGAGGGATGCAAGTGCTCCTCGCAGGAGGCGCCGCACCTCCAACCGGTGAGCTGAGAGAAGGCGAGGCAGGAGGGAGGAGCAGGGGCAGCTGGAAGAATGAGGAGCAGAAGGAAGAAGAAAAGGAGCTACAGGATGAGGAGAAGGAAGAGAAACATGAGGTGAAGTTGCGGGAGGAGGTGGAGAAAGGAGGGATGAAGGGGCAGGAGGAGAGGAGGTAGAAAGAGCAGAACAAATTGCAGAAGTATGAGGAGTAAAAAAGACAGAAGTAGGAGGAAGAAGAGAAACATGAGAAGAAGAATGATAAAGGACAGGAGGAAGAGGGGCTGAAGAAAAAGGAGAATTGTGGGGAGGAGGAGGATGTAAAGAAGAAGACGAGACCAAAGGAGGAGACAACAAGGAAGGAGGTGAAGGATGGAAAGATGGACAGGATGAAGATGGAGGAGAAACAGAAGGAGGAACAGGAATGATGGAGAAAGAAGAAGGGGGAGGAAGGGAAGGAGGAAGAACAGAAGGAGCAAAAGGAGGAGGAGAGGAAACAGGAGGAGGTTGGGTAAGGTGGGACAAGAGGAGAGGAGGGACACGAGGAGAGGAGGAAGGATGAGGAGAAAAGGGGGAGGGGGTAGGAGAAGTACAAGGAGTAAAACAAACTGGAGGAGGAAGAGTGCAGGGAGCAACAGAAGGAAGAGAAGAGAGAGAAGATGGAGGAGGTGGAAGAGTAGAAAGGAGTGGCATAAGAGGAGAAGAGGAAGGAAAAGGAGGAGGAGTTAGAGACAGAGCAGAGGAGGAAGAGGAGGCACAGGGAAGAGGAGGAGAAGACGCTGGTGAAGAGGAAGAGGAGCTCCAAGGAGGTGCAGGAGGAGAGAAAACATCTGAAGGAGGAGAAACAGCAGTGAGTACTCCCTCTCTCTCTCTCTCACTTTGAAGAAACATTCAGATTTACAACAAAAGAATCAACACGCACCTGTTTGTGTCTCGTCGCCATCATCATCAGCCAATGGGAGAGCAGGAGGCAGAGTCACTGCTACCAGGCCCCGCCCCTTGTCATCACTCTCATTCAGTGTCAGCGGCCGAGTGAGCATGGCGAAGACTGAGAGAGAGACAGTGCATGTTAATACTCAAGTGTATAAATCATGGAGCTCCGGTTTCTACCGTGCAAACCTCCAGTTGTGCTCATGAGCTCATCAGCTGGACTCCGTCTGACGTCCCGACACCTCGGGACTCTCGAACCTCACTCATTCACCCTAAAGCGCGACGAGAATGGAGCAAAGCAGTTCAGCACGACGTTCAACCGAGACAAGATACCACGAAGACGCACTGGACAGCGAGGAGCAGCCCGCTTACTGCAGCCCAGCAGGGGAACACCTGCTACACCTGCTACACCTGCTACACCTCCACCGCCAACCTGATGTTTGATACAGGACGCAAGGCAGATCATGGCGTGACATTCTTCCTACAGAGAGACTCGGCGTGAACACTGATTGAAAATGAGTCAGAACATCAAAAATATAAACAAAAACCTTGTTTGTGTTGCGGCTCTGAAAGCAGGAAACGCAGCGTCTGATTGGCTGCCAACTTATCAGAATCACAGACTTCTGTTTGTCTGGCCGAACAATAAACGGAAACATAGAGGTAAACGTACATGAAGGTGTAGACCTACGAAGCAGCAGCTCGTGTGCAGGAGGATGTTGAGGCGTTGCTTGGCAACAGGCCAGTCACGGAAGATTCCTGCGGTAAAGGCAGCGAATCACAGCCCAGCTGATGTTCAGGAAACTGAGGAATACCCTTAAAGCAATGTCACGAGATTTGTTTGGCACATCATTTTTTACAAAATTGGATAAAATTATTTTTAACATAAATGGCTGAAATTAACAAATATTCTTATGTGAAAATCACTTCTCTAAATCGTTTCGTAAAAATGCTTATATTATTAAGTAAAAGTAAATTATTTTTTACGATAAAAGTTCTGCTATCAGGAAATAATAAAAACTTCAAAATAAATCATCATTCACTTTCTTCCTGGCAGATATTTTGATTTGTTAAATATCCTCGTTGACTATATTGACTGAATTACTCAAATCATTCTGGGCGTTTGGAGACTTATCGACTAAAGTAAAACAACATTTTTGTGCTTTTAACCAAAACGAAGAGAACAAATGAAAAACAAAACATTTCAGCAACGATCCTCTCGCGAGATTTCACTCATTCCCGCTGGTCAAATCCCAGAAATATTCCTGTAAATCTGACGCTGTTTTCACTGTCAGCTGATTAACGGATGATTTTGACGGTTTATTTCGTCACAGCGGCAGTTTGTGTGACGTAACACGCAGGTGCACTCAGAGACCGCGGGAATGTTGCAGGTCGAAGGGAGGATTAAATGGGAATTGGGGGAAATAAAGGAACTGATCGAGCTAGCAGCGACTAGCTGCTGTTAGCAAGCTTTGCAATGTGTGAAGCTGCTAAACCGGGACAAACCGGGACATTTTAACGGTTAATGTTACCTTCTTCAAGCCTCGCGGGTCCGTTAGTCTCCGTTAAATCCTCTTGTTTTTCATTTTAGGCCGTTTACCGGCTGGAAATGCCAAATGTGGCCGGTAATTCCAGAGGAATCGGTGCCTGTTATTTCCGCAGACCGGCGTCAAGCTGACGAAACCTACACCGACGTAACGTCCGGTCGGGGCATCAAAATAAAAGATCCTGAGAGCTAGGATAGCGGAAATTAAGTGCTACTCACGCAAAAGATACGAAACCTTTCACGTTAAAGCACCATAATGACGACGACTAGTTATGTGGCTTCCGGAGGGAGTAAAAGCACACAAATTGAACAATATGGAAATAAACATGGTAATAATCTGGACAGCTCAGGACGAAGGGCTCTGCAGCGGGTCATTAAAGCCACCTGTCTGTCTGCCTGTCTGTCTGCCTGCAGCTCTTATCAAACTGACCTCTGCTCAGTTTGGACTTTGGTTCTGCAGTTGTGTGTTTGCAGTTTTGGATTGGAGCGGATTTCCTTTCGTCTTCCGTCTCACAGACGGAACATAAACAAATTTAACATAATTTCATTTTTGTATTTTGTGTTTTTGACTCGTGATGCAGGTTTTCTGGCCTGCTCTTCTTCTTCTCCCCCCCCTCCTCTGTCTTTACGCTCCAGCTGATGGTGGCCATGTTGTGGTTTTTCCAGGCGAGTACAGCCATTGGTTGAACATGCGGAGCATCATGGAGGAGCTGGTCAGGAGGAACCACACTGTCACTGTTTTAGTTGCTGATGCGTCGCCATCTGTGAACTACAGCAACAGCCGTGATGCCGCTAAGTTTAACTTCCTGGTTTTCAAGGTGATGTCCAGTTCAAGCACAAGTTAACTGATTTTCAATTACTTTCAATTAGTTTTTAATGACTTTCAATGGATTTTAAGCAAGTCTGATGTCTCTAGTGTTTCTGGAATAATAATTATTTCCATGAGTTTATAATCAGCAGTAGTTCTTTGTTTTCTTCTTCAGGTCCCGTTCAGCAGAGCTGACAGTCACGGCCTCATTGAGGACTTCATCCACTTCTCCATGTACGAGTCTCATGTCTCGTCTCCGCTGCAGAAGTTTGTGAAGATGCGTGATTGGATGCGACGGTCACTCGACTTCGGGATGCGACAGTGTGACTCCATGTTGAAGAATGAGCAGCTGATGGTGACGTTGCGGGACGCTGCGTTTGACGCCGTCCTGCTCGACCCAATGGTGATGTGCGGCGACCTGGTGGCTGACGTGCTCGACTTGCCACTCATCATCTCGCTTCGCTTCTCGTTTGGTGGCGTCCTGGAGCGACACTGCGGCCATGCGCCGGCACCACCGTCCTACGTCCCGTCAGCTCCACTGCCGTACAGCGACCACATGACATTTCTGGAGAGGCTGATCAACGCGGTGACGTACATGTTGATATCAGTGATCACTGAGGTGTTCTGGAGACTGACGCTGGATAACTACTACAGTGAGGTCAAAGGTCAGAGGGGTGGGGGGGTGTAGAGTGTGACACAGTTACAGAGAAACCAGCATAAAGCAGCTGTTTCCTCTCACAACAAGACTCTTTTAAAGGTTCCGGGCCGCTAAGTGAACTGCAGTTAGCCTCCTGTTGCGTCGGCCTGAGCGTCATTTACTATCACATTTAGAATAACGTTACTATCTGTAATGTTCCATGAAGATTACAGATGAAGATCCATACCGCACGTTACAGCTAGCTGGTGTAGCTTGTGTTAAGTTACAGTTAGCTAGCTGGTCACATCTGCCTTGGCTAGTAGAAAGAAATCTTTGCTTTGTACAGTAACAACATTTATTGTTGGCTAAAATCAACATTGTTTGTCATCATACAGAAGTTAGTATCAGTAATTTGGCAAGCTAGCTAAGCTAACATATCCACTCAGATAGTATTTTGCAAGCGATAACGTTAGTGAGCAAGTAATCTAAGGTTAGCCTGCTAGCTGTAACTTAGCTACACTGTATGGATCTGGCATTAGTCGCTTCGTAACATTAGCTGATAAAGTAATTTGCAAACAGCAAACTTGCCAAATTAACAGCCAGATCAAGGCAATATTTTGCTAGAAGAGGCTAGCTATCAGTTTGTCTGCATTAGTAAGCATGCATATACATAGAGTTTTTGAAAAAAAAAAAATAGCCTTGTGGTGCTGTTTCCTGTGTGGACAGGAAGTCCCAGCAGCATCTGCAGGACTCTGGGGAATGCTGACATCTGGCTCATCAGGACCTTCTGGGACCTGGAGACACCACGGCCGACCCCGCCCAACTTTAAACACGTGGGCGGGTTGCACTGCAAACCGGCCAATCAGCTGCCAGAGGCACGAGCTCCACTTCCTGCTGCTCTGAAGACTGACAGGAAGTTTTTTTTGGAATTATACAAATAAATCAATACAAATACAAAAACGTTGATGATGGTGAAGATAGCAATGATGACGTAATGATGATGTCACGTCTTCCAGGACATGGAGGCGTTTGTGCAGAGTTCGGGCGATGCTGGTGTGGTCGTGGTATCATTCGGCTCCATGGTAACCAACTTGACGACAGAGCGTGCCGATGTCATTGCCACCGCATTCGGACGTATACCACAGAAGGTCAGAAGCTCCGCCCACTCATAGACAGAAATAATAATTCAGGGATATCAGGAAAACTCAGTCTCCAGGAAAGAACTACATTTATCTGACAGCTGTTCAGATTATTTATACAAAATATAATCAGTAAATACAGAATGATTATTAATTAAACTAACCAGCAGAAGATAAAGTCATTAAAAGTAGCTCCACCTTTACCAGCAGCAACATTACAGTGATGAACACATTAATGATCAATTATTAGAATCCAATAATCTCCTTGCTGCCCCTCGCAGGGCGGAGCTTCAAGACATTTAATTTGAAATGTTTGTTTTCAGGTGATTTGGAGGTTCAGCGGAGAAACTCCTAAAACTTTGGCACCGAACACGAAGCTTTCTGATTGGATCCCTCAAAACGACCTCCTGGGTAGAAACGCACTTTTGAGTTTTCCTTTTTTAATACTGTTTTAGCTTTTGTTCTAAATCAAAGCATTACATTATATGACATCATAGCTTTTCAAAATAAAAGCCAACAAAGGCCTGATTTTGTCCTCCCTGTCAGACTTAGACTTTGATCATCGGCTGATATCAGATCAGATTGATCAGTTTATTGTGATCATATATGTATACGGTCATCTTTAGAAAATGCAACAAGTGAGGGAACCACACCTGTATGGGACGTGGCCTCGTGGCTGTGCAGTGACATTTAAATAAGTGTCATGAGGTAGCTCCCAGTGTCATTTGGTAAGAAATATCATTATTAACAGCAGTTTACTTTACTCTTCAAACACTCAATATTAGCAGAAATATCATGATAATGAAGTACAATCCTTTCACAATAAAAGCTCTGTTTCCTCCCTCAGGTCACCCGAAAACCAGAGCGTTCGTGACGCACGGCGGCACCAACGGTCTGTATGAGGCTGTGTATCATGGGGTGCCGCTGGTCGGAGTCCCGCTGTTCGCTGATCAGCCCGATAATCTAGAACGTCTGAGCCGCCGTGGTGCCGCCGTCGTCCTCGACTTCAATCGTCTGACGTCCGACGAGCTGACAGAGGCGCTGCACGCCGTCATCAACCAGCCACGGTGAGGGTGATGTGACAGGAAGTTTTACACTTTTAATTAATTTAGTTTTGTGTTCCATGTGACTTTTAGTGTGATATTTTAATTCAATATTTTCTGGTTTGTGTTCGGTGTATGAATGTGGTGTGAATGTGATCCCCTAAATGTCTGTTTGTCTGCCCTGCGATTGACTGGCGACCAGTCCAGGGAGTTTCCCCAAACTGGGATTAAGCAGTATGGATAATGAATGAATGAATGTTTTAATTAACCTTTTTAAAAAAGGAATAAAGTACAAGTATGACATTTGTCTTTCAATTCAGTTCAATTTTATTTCTATATTCTACATCATAACAATTATCTCATAGCACTTGTTAATATAGAACAAATGTATAGACCCAACTTTTTCACCATGAGCAGCACTAGGAGACAGTGGCAAGGAAACACTGCCTTTAGCAGGCAGAACCAGAACCAGAACCAGGCTCTGGGTGGGCGTCATCTGCCTCGACCAATTGGGTAGAGAGAGAGCAGGATGGAAGAGAACACACAGCAGCACAGTACAATTCCACATACAGATGTAAAGCAATGGCAGCTACAATGTTACTGATGTTAAAATAAACAACTAACAGTATCAGCAGCACA
>JAVQJF010007505.1:0-72221 GCA_036023855.1 Gadopsis marmoratus
ATATATATATATATATATATAAGTTGTTTGCCAACAGTGTTGTATTATTATACGCATATTATATTATTTGATTAGTATTAATGATACACTATACATTAACATGTAAGGGAGGACTTTGAACTACTTCATAAACTGTTAAATATTATAATACATAATGTATATGGTAGTTAAATATTTAACAGTGCTTCACATTTTACAAGCTGATCGTGTATGTTTTATATGTTAAATCATAACTATAGCAAGATAAATGTAATGAAATAAAAGTATAAAGTAGCGGACCTCAGTACCTCAATATGAATATTAACTACTTGAGAAAAATGTACTGTTACTTTCCACCACAGGTTTTCTAGCTGAAGCACCATCCTGTCTGCAGTGTTGAGAGCAAAACTAGAACTGTGGATTATCAAAATAAAACCATCTAATTGTCATTGCTTTGGCATATATCCTACATCACGGATCAGGTTTTCTGTACTAAAGCTAACACTGAATATCATATAATATAAATACAAACATGGAGCCTTTGCCTGCACCACAATAGTACCCAGTGATGGTCAGATATCTGCTCAAATGTGATTTGCTTCCCCGAATCACTCCTCCCCGGCTGGTATTCATCCACAAAATTAAATTAGTTGACTGGTCTCCGTGCTTTGGAGAGGACAACGCCCTCTGGACTCTGGGAGCAGCTGAGAAGGAAATAAAAGTGGCCTCCCTCATTAACTCTGTCATCTCTAGTTTTTATCTCTTTCTCTTGTACAAAAAAATAAGTACTGTACCTGTGGCATCCCCTGCTATTGTTAAATGTTAACATTCATCCAGGACAAATAGAAATCTATATTTGCTTAAAGGGCAAATTGCAGGTTGGCGACCCCACTGAATTAACGGTGGGAAAATGATGTAGAAGCTGAACAAAATTACATATCTCTATATATACACCACGCATTGTGTCATTTCCTTTTTTACTCTCAAGTAAAATTCTCAAAAATCCTCATTAAAATATTCAATTGCAGTGATGTCTTTGTTTACTTTGGAAACTCAAGTAAGAGTATAGAACATGTAGTCAATTATATTTTTTAAATTCTATATATGTTCTCACAGTTTCTCCTAATTTAAACATGAATAGTTTCTCTGCTAATTAAATATGTTAAAGGTACACAAGAAAGCCTTTCTGCAAAATAATTTTCTTTTAATTTTTGTACATTTATAAGTTCTAGTATCTGACATTTCTTTTTCATGTCATCACCTTGTCATTGTTCTTTGTTAGTGTGTGAAAACATTAATAAAGTTTTGTGAAAAGAGTAGGTCAAGTTTATCAATAATAAATAGTTTGGAAATAGTTTGGAAAGGTTAGGAATATGCTAGAATTTGAATGTACTCCTTGGAAAATGCTTGACTTTCAAACCAAAAATCTTTTAATATTTAAAATGAAACAATCCAGTCATCATATTTGTTTATTGTCTCCTCGCATTTATAATTAAAATTATTATTATTATTAAAGGTTTTGAGTGACTGGAAATAGTTGGTTTAGGTACCTTGAAAGTGCTTGAATTTTACTCTTTCAAAAGCTGTGATACACTTTATTTATTAAGCAACTTTTAAAACTGCAATAAAAAATGCTGTACATAGGAAAACAAGTCAGCACCACAATTGAATAAAATCCAGCAAATACAGAGAATAAAACAGAATAAACACCTACTTTTTCCTCTGAATTTCTGCCTGTATGTCATGTAAATCATAAATAATCATTTCAATGAAACAAAATACAAAGTCATAAGAAATTCAACCTGCAAGTTGCTTTTTTAAACATTTATTAGTAGGCTGGTAATGACTGTAGAATTTAAAGCAAACAGAGATACATGTTGGTGTAAACAACTTCCTGGAGAATACAAAAAAGAACAGAACAGAAAGAAATTCTGACATCAGATTGGCCTTTTTGCAGCCATCACGCACATTTTGAAGCTATATTGAATTCCGAATATGATATTCCTGCTTTTTGCTCCTTTGGAGTATAAATATAGCTCAGTAGGCAAACAAGACTCATATAGACTCTACTGAAGTTTATTTTATTTTTTCCTACATTCAAATGACGATGCCTCTTCAGGCTCGGGTATATTCTTCTTCAATCTGTCAGCTGTCTCAGTGATTCTTCCTGTGGTAAATGTGTGTATATGTATGAACTTTATATTTTTTTGTATAATTTCTCCATCTAGAATGCCTTATGGATAAATTCAACTTTAATGGTTTCATCCATTCACTCCGCATCTCATCTATATGTGCCTTTGCAGTGCTGGGAATATGGCATCTCTCTCTGCCGGGAGCTGGCTTTCCAATACGAGACTTTATATGATTATCAGAGCCTCAGCTGGATACGGGTAAGAAATGTCTTGCGTGCCCCCTGTTTCTGTTGTTATTATCAAACCAGCGTCCTCTGTGATGCTGGAAGGTGAGATTTTTCAACTCCCGCTTTCATTGTCATCCTTTTATACAGCGTGAAGTGTGTATGGCGTCCAACACAATGTCCTAATTACCTGTGCACACCCACACTCACCAGGAAATGCAGAGGATTCAGTAATGTGTGTGATTAAATCATTATTCATCATGACTCTTTTGCATGTTTATCATTCTGTGACAGAAAATGGAGGCAGCGTACTATGACAACATCATCGAGCAGCAGAGGATTGAACCAGAGTTCTTCCGAATGGGCTTCTATGGCAGGAAGTTTCCTTTCTTCCTCAGGGTAAAACCTATTTAATCTAGTCTCATCTTGTCTGTCCTGACACAGTTATGATTCTGCTGATGCGGACAGCTATGCTGCTCCTTCATGCTTCAGCAGGAGACAATGTCAGCTGCGGTCGCTTGTGCAAGACAGAAAGCCGGGATGGGAACTGGATGTTGAAAAGAAAAACTGATTAACTGTAAATCTAGCGAGTGAAGCTGAATCCATTCCTAGCAGTCTAGTGCAATTCTTAATTACCTGTATGTTATGTACAGTGTAGTAGTCGAATCAGTTTAACACATTGGGTCCTCAAGTTTGTATGTGGTATATTCGTATGAGCTGGCACAAACATCAGCAGGGGGATGATGGGTGCCTAATAATGCGACTAAAAAGGAGTTCCGTCCCTCTACCAGCCATCTTGGCTACTGATAAAATTAATCACATCATAGTCTTAATCTCATTCATGTAGTGGCTTATTTAAGAAATTCCAGTGCAGAAAAATAACAAGCCCAATGTGTGAAATTTGTTATTGATTATGCCTAATATATTTCATTAAAGTGGCTATAATCAATCTTTTTATGTATTAAAAGACCAGAAAGAAATTAGTTATAGCTGGTACATGGTAGCAGGAGGTGTTTTGCATCATTCAGCAGGACTGCATTGGGAATATAATAACATTTCTAGCTGTTTTATCCAGTAGTATTATAACAGCTAGTACTAAAGCAATAAAAATAAATCCAGAGCACTAGTTCTTTCATTAGTTTCTAGTTCAACAGAGGCATCAGAGTCACGTGCAACATTTTCTCATCACTGTCAGTCTTGAATAAATCCAGTTGTCTTCCCTTTTCTGCAGAACAAGGAGTTTGTCTGTCGCGGTTATGATTATGAACGGCTCGAGGACTTCCAGCAGAGGATGCTGGGGGAATTTCCACAAGCCATCGCCATGCAGCATCCCAACCAACCTGACGACACCATCCTACAGAGTGATGCTCAGTGTATCCTACTCAGCTTACAGGGCTACAACTATTATTTTCATTGCAAATTAATGTATAGTTTATTTTTTGTGTTAAGACTGTTGGTGGTCTACACAGTCTAAAACCCAAATAAATTCAATTCCTAATTATATAAACGTTAATCCTTACACTTGAGAAGGTGGAACCAGTGATTTTTGGCCTTTTTTCTTTTCTTTTTCTACGATGAATCGATTATTAAAATGGTTGACAATTAATTGTCTTTAGATCCATTAAGAAACTAATTGTTTCACCATTTTAACTTACACTCTGTATTGCTTATGTACGAGTTAGACATTGTTACAGATCAAATAGGAGTACGGTTGAGATTTCCAGTGTCAGACAGTGAAAGCAAACACTCTATGTAAGTATTTCCTTTGAGTATGCAGCCTGCTCTTCCTCCTCTGTGAATATGCATGTCTGTTGTCTGTCTGTCATTTCCTTGACACTTTGGCTTCTAGACTTGCAGATCTATGCAGTGACTCCAGTGTCGGACATCTCTGATGTGCCTCAGTTGGAGCGTGTGCCTGAGAGGATCAAGAGCTTCTACCGCATAAACAACGTCAGCCGCTTCCACTATGACAGACCTTTCCACAAAGGGCCCAAGGACCGCGAGAATGAGTTCAGGGTACGGTGAGCCAGCAGTGCCACTCTCAGTCCATTTCTGCCTCACAGTTTTGTGTTTTTACGCTACAGGAATTCTGAATTCAGATGTCACACTAGTTATAAACATTAAATGGTGCAAACTGCAGTTAGATTCATGCAGGGAATCTTTCTAAACACAACAAACCTTTCAGGTGATGCAAGTCAAGTCAATTTTATTTACACAACTCAATTTCACAAGTCACAAATTTGCCCCAAGGAGCTTTACAATTTACAACCACCCTGTATCCTTGGACCCTTAGTTTCTCTGATAAGGAAAAACTCCCTCCGAAAAAACATTAATGGGGGAAAATGGACAATCAGGATGACAAAATAAATAGATGGTTTCTAAACGTATATGAGGAATATGGTTCCAGGAGGACGTTGAGCAGCTTTGGGTGTTTTCAAACAAACAGGACCAGCTCTCTGCCTGGAAAGAGGATATAGCCTACTACACAAACACAAGAATAAGCTCAAGTGCACCATTCGCACAGATAGGAGAAAGGAGACAGACGCACAGAGGGCGAGAGAGAGAGAGACAGGGACAACATGTACGAGACAGAGAGCGAGAGCACAGCTTGGACTCTCATGTACTTGTGGGACACGTTAGAGAGATGCAGTGGTTTTCAGAATGTTTACAGTATTCTCATTGGCAGGACAAGCATGGACTATTATCACTAGGCTTAATAGTTTAACTGAGACCGAGAGGAATATAAGGTTTAAGGAGATTTTGTAAGTCATCAGAAGCGCCTTAAAGTCTGATCTGAGCCAGTGATGGGGAAGCTAAAATTGGCACAACATGGTCAGATTCTCGGGCAGACCTGACTAAAGAACGTTACAATAATCATGTCTGGATGAAACAAAGGCATGGATGAGGATCTCTGCATCAGCTACCGACATAAATTTAGCTGTGTTGCATTGGTGAGAAAAGGCGATCTTGGTGGTTTGTTTAATGTGCCGAGCAAAAGAGAGGATAGATTTCTTTCCCCCCAGTCATCTCAAAGTCACATCTGGTGAGATGTACGTCACTGTGATGCTGAGGGGGTCAAAAAACACAGAAACCTTACAATACAATCACATGATTTGATTTTTTAGGCATTTCTCTAAGGCACATTAAATCTTCTGTAGGTAGTAAGTTGCCTCGGGATTTGCTGGAAACTTCAAAATGTGATTGTGATTTTAGTTATTCACCCAAAAATGACTTTCTTGTGTAGCAGCCTTTGTGATTTCTAACTCACAGTAGTCGCTGCCTGAACCGCAGGTGCATTAGTCATAAACACTGCAAAATGATGTAATGTGGCAAGAGCAGTAGTTTCCAGCGTCATGACACCAAAAGGCAGGGACATAAAACTGCATTAGCACAAAGGAAATGGCCATCAAACTGAATAAATATCTCAGAGAGTCTCAAAAAACAATCAACTGCAGCTACTGTATTTTCTACAGGACCATTGTGTTGTATTTAAGGCTACAAGTATTGATTATTTTCTTTATTGATTAATCTGTCAATAATTTGCCCATGAAAGTGTCATCAAATAACTTGGTAAATATCAGTAATTTTGTTTTTGTCTACCTGGCAGTCCAAAAGCAAATTACTTTAAATTTACGATAATATAAAACAGAAAAGCAGCAAAAAGCAGGAAACAATGGCTGTTACAATTGTAATTTTCTGTAGATCGGTCAGTCGATTGAACCTTTACCGTATCGCAAGTTTATTTCTTGTCATCACTTTACTCACCCTCTTGTATCTGGTACAAGTACATCTAACAGTGACTCAACTCTACAACCTGCAGGGCTTTAGAGACTTGGACCAGACATTATACTGCACCGTAGTTTCCTCTGACACAGTAACCTAAATTTGGATTCAAACCACACCAGGGCTTCTCTGAACTGACCTACATGCTACACTGAAACACTGTTTTGAGGTATCACTGCCTGCCTGGTTATTCATCTATTGCACACTAGCCCTTCTTGATGTTTCCAGATGTGGTTGATAGTGGACTGCATAACCTCTGTTCTCTGTCTCCATGTTTAACAGAGTCTGTGGATTGAGAGAACAACCCTCATCCTCTCCCGTCCTCTCCCCGGGATCTCCCGCTGGGCAGAGGTGGAGAGGAGAGAAGTGGTGAGGAGCTCAAACATTCATTCTCTATCATCTCATACTGCGCATGCCGCCTCCTGAGGGATGCTAGACAGTTTTCAAAGCTCTCACCTTGGTAGCCAAGCTTCTTAGGGAGTATGTTAGATTGACAAACATGAGGTCCATGGATTCAGGCGAATGTGCATATTTATTTCCAGGTGGAGGTGAGCCCTCTGGAGAATGCAATATATGTGGTGGAGAATAAGACCCAGGAACTGCGGACTCTGATCAGCCAGTACCAACACAGACAGCATCATGGCAACATCAACCCGCTCAGCATGTGCCTAAATGGGGTCATAGATGCTGCCGTGAACGGAGGCATTGCAAGATATCAGGAGGTAGAGAGAAGCGATTGTGTGGCTTTATTGAATTTGCGTCATGAATTGAAATGGTGTTGTGAGAGATCCTCATCTTTTGACTCATCCTCTTCCACAACAGGCCTTCTTTGATAAGGACTATATCAGCAGTCACCCAGAGGATACAGAGAGGATCACACATCTGAAGGATTTGATGCAGGAACAGGTGAGACTGAGATTTGAATTTCATCATACGCGAAACTGCTGGTTAAACAGACTCGCATGATAACGGTGAAAACGTCCTCTTCTGTGCTTTTCAATCTGATTTCCTGTAACAGGTGCACATTCTTGGAGTGGGGCTGGCTGTTCACGAGAAGCTGGTACATCCAGAGATGCGTCCCCTTCACAAAAAGCTTGTAGACCAGTTCCACATGATGAGGACAGGCTTACATCATGTGAGTTGTCCTGCATGTGGCTCAGTGTTTACGTTTCTGTTTGAGCCGCGTTCATTTTCATCTTCTTGCTGACAAACAGGAACATTGCCGCTTTTGCAGAGAGTCTGTTTCCACGTGTGTGACACAGTGTTTCATTGTGTGCGTGAGCAGTGTAAATATTCAGAGCAGTATATGGTTGGGTCCCAGCAGGGTGTGCCTGCCGTGGATCGATTCGGCCCTGCAGGCTGCCAAGGGGTCAACTCTCCCAGAGGCATCCTCTCCTCCCACAGCCACATGAGCCCTGAGAGTGTGCGTCTCATACACAGACACAGGTGAGTCAGTCACACACACACACACACAGGCACATCTTTAACCGCAGCACAAGCCTTCACCTAAAATGTACTGCAACCCAAATTGACAATGAGAAGTGTGGTCAGCATTTAAACAATGTTCAAACGTAGAAGAAAGTCTTTCAACTCCATACATCAATTGTCTAAACTGATCATCATGTTCCGGGTCACCTGGGGCCGAAGCCTATCCCAGCATGCATTGGGCAAGAGGTCGCCACTGTTCCACAGGACTAAGACATGTAAATAAACACCTTCACACTAGAATTAACAGGTCTTAATTGCAGTTGCAGCCCCACGGGGCCATTCAGGCTCACATGATGGGTGTATTGTATATTAAACATTTCCTGGAGCAATTTTACTACTTTAACCAATAAATATGTTAGAATCTAAAGCTCTGATAGGTGAATCATTTGAATCCAAAATGCAGCATGAACTTTAGCTACCCCAAGTGTAACCACTATAACACAACAGGATTAGTAAGAATGTCCTCTCTTCCCCAGAATGTTTGAAAAGTTGTGCGTGACATTTAGCTGCACACACATTCATGAACACACAGTCTTTTACAGTCTCCGACATTGTCTCTGCCCTACAGCCCTCTGAACCTTCAGGGTTCGATCCGCCACTCGTCCTCCTCCCTGTCCTCTCACACATCGAGTGAGGCAGGAAACCTCGTCATAATGACCGACGGCCTGATGGGGGAGCACCCCGAGGAGGCGTTACACATGCAGGTAAGGCTTGGAGTAAAAAACCCACACTGGAGCAAATGTAGTGGAAATGGTATGAATTGTGAGTCATAGATGTAAATTATTATGATATTATATAACCCTTTTGTGATTAAAAACATTGAGATATAACTGCATTTAATGCTACTGTGTCAATGCACATAAACATTGATCATTAGTTTCCTATGTGATTAAATACAAAAAGGCACATATGCCAAATACAGAATAAATGTTTTCTATTATAGAACAGTTCGTATGTGGAATATATTTTGTTTTGCAGCCGAGTCCCTCCTCCTCCAGCCTGAGCTCAATCCGCTCCAACTCTTCCCAGATTATCAACTCTGCTCCCTCCAGTGCCAGAGGTAAGTTAAGTCACATCAGAGACTGAACAGGAAGACTGAAATGACAGTATACACATCACAATTTCTATATCTGGGTGTATTATATGTTTTATGGAGGTTTTCTGAATCACAGATGCTTGAGAATTAGTAAATATCACAGATACCTCGTAAATTATATGTAGAAGTTAGCATCACATAAAATACCTGCATTTATAGGATGACAAGACATCTCCGTTAGATAATGAGGTTGCTGCAAGTAGAAATCTAAAATTCTCAACATGTTCTCTCTGTCCAGGGTCTCCATCCCTGCCCGATAAGGCCAAACACAACCGGGAAGTGATGATACTGTTGCCGTCTCATCGTGAGAGGGTCAACAACTCCATGTACTACAACATGGCAGAGAATGGACAGGTGGGACAGATCTAAAGCACCATAATGTTGAATCAATGTGCAAAGCATACCAGGTGTAAAATGTGTTCATAATCATTATACACTGTTGCTTTTTACAGAACAACCACATGCAGCGTGCCTTACTTCAGCAAGTTAGCCCCTGTAAGCCGTGTGCAGATCCTCACATGAATCTACCAGAGAAAGGTAACACACACACCGGCTGTAGTGTTCAGTATAACGTACATGAGATGTATCGCAGCGTGTGTTGACATGCTTATGAATTTCCACCTGCAGTCTTTCCTAACGCTCCCAGCAGCTGGAGTCTGGATGGAGAGAACAGGGAGCAGGTGTCCTACATGCCAACTTCTACTGGAGGGGTCATCCTGCCCCCTGTCCCACCCAGGTCCTTCCCACCAGGTACTCCCTCCTTGTACTTCACACTCATGTTTTTACCTGATTACTTCTCTTTTCACTTGCAACTGCCCACTCGCTAATTGGCCCATCTGATTGTCATTGATGTTATCCAGACAAAACCTGAGCTTGTGAGACGTAGGCTGGCTTCTTCAAGGCTATTTAAGGCCTTTACCTAAGAGCTTTTTAAGCAATTTATAAATGTATCGTGTCCTCACATTGCAGGACACTTCCTGATGCACTGTGATGCGTTTCACCACCAGAACAGCGACCCCCCCCCTGCCCTGCCTGTCCGTTCACTGCGAAAGGTACAGCCATCAGAGAAATGTCATGTGTATAGTCATGACAACAGAATTTGGACTTCATGACAGGAATAAAATTTTGGCTTCACTATATTATGCATATTTGTTGTTTTGCACAAAAGGTAGATATAACTTTATTTCCTGGAATATGTTTTGGCAAGCGCTTTTGGATCAGGTAGAATATTGTGCAATTGGCTTTGGTTTATGGTTTTACTGATGCATCAATGTGTAAGCAGCGTTTCACTGTTGTAGCCAGTACTGGTGGAGCAGTTTTAACTACTTTAATTACATTTAGTCCAGAGGTTCCACAACTAAAGGGCCTGAAGATAAATCTGAGGGGTTATGACATGACTAATACGGCAGGAAATAAGAATAAAACTAAGATATTTTTTACATTTCTGTAATGTTAAAAATTTGGATAATTTTACCTCTTTAGGTTCAAAGGCCTCAAACAGTTATTTGTAATAATAAACTGCTAACAACATACAGACATCTGAAATGTGACAAGCCACTGCTTTTCTTGTGAGAGGTCACAAGCCATAAAGGTTGAGAACCAGTTTTTTAAGCGTTAACAATGTGGGTTGTATTTTATAAGCTTATCATGTAATTGTTTTATGTAAATTATGAATATGAAATGTATCTAGTAACTATTTAGTGTGGAATTATGAGTAGAAGTATGAAGTAGCAAAAAATGGAAATACTCTTGCAAAATACAAGTAGCTTAAAATGATTCTTAAGTACAGTACTTGAGTAAACGTACTCTTACTTTCCAGTACTGTTGCTTTCTATTCCGTTGGTTGACGCCACTGAATTTTGCACAGACTGCTGCAGACTAGAGTTGAGAGCCAAACTGTGCCTCTATCTATTTTTCCACCCACTTCTCCTCCTCCTCATCCGCCTCCTCATCCTCCTGCTCTTTCCTTTTCATTCTTCTCTTCTCCTTGTTCCTTCATTTTTCACTTTGACATGAATGTCACATGTAGATATGATGCTGAAATTGTAATCTTAGCTTTGGAAAAAAAAAATTGAACTTTCAAAATGAGATTTTCATTCTTTTGTCATGGTAACCATGCCTTCACAGAAGCTCCCACACACTGTCTTCACATACAGTCAGCTTATTAACTATACACTATTGCAACGCCTGATGATTGAGTGTAGGCACAGCATTTTCCAGTAGTCAAGTCATAATTACACAGCCATTACGATGCCTCGGTGTTTGAAATACTGACTTTGTCAGAATGATGAAGCAGCTGTTGATTCTTTATCTTCTTTCATTTGCAACTTGTATTTCCAATATTTCTGACAGCATGTGGGAAAAAATGTAGTTTGTTGTGACAACACTCCCTGTCCTTTGCTGTAGATCAAGAGAAATACATCCACTGTCTCTCTGACTCTTTCTCTCACCAGTCTCCTCTCCACCCGATCCCTGGCTCCCCCACCAGTCCTCAGTCAGCTTTGGGTGGCAGTAACTCCACCCTGTCAGGCAGCGCCAGCAGTGGTGTTTCCTCTCTGAGTGAGAGTAACTTCGGAGGCCAGTATCCAGACCCGGGCCCCATCAGGAACGATGCCTTGGAGCCTCTTCCCAGCCATCTGTGGTCCCCCCCAGACGAGTACCTGGCCTCTCCCTACCTGCACATCCACTACGGTGGACCAGAGATCGACTCCGTGGACCCGGTCCGCCCCTTCCATTACCGCAGCCCCGCCTCTCACCCGCACACCCATCCACATCCTCATGCTCACGCCCACCCCGGGCTGGACAGCCACTCCCACGGGCCGCCACCTCACCATCACGGCCCCACTCACGGCCCTCACCACATCCCTTACCGCAGGCCTCAGCCTCCTGCCGTGCCACCTAAACCCTACCTGAGAGAGGGCTGCATCCCTGAGGAGGACCTGCCGCCTCAGCCAATCCCGCTGCCCCGCAGGATCTTCCACTCCCCTCACGGCCACAGGGAGGACCAGGGGAAACACCCCTGGGAGCAATGCATCAGCGAGGAGCATGAGGAGACGCAGTGATGAGGAGGCTCCAGCTATATTTCAGTTAGAGTGTTCTTCTCCTTGTCTTCTTCCCTTCATTTGCACTGAGTTAAAGGAGCGGTAATAGATAGACTCGTGTGTGAAGCAACGGAGTGTGCTCAGTTGACCCGTCTCGCTCTGTGATTTCATTGCGGTGCACATGAAGGAAAGAAAAGAAGGCGCGAACCTCTATGAAAACCACAGAAACTACAGGCACAACTGCCGTCACTGCTCCGTGTGGCCTCTTACATATAATCAAAAGAAAATGATCTGTTGAACAATAAGACAGATCAACTTTGTTCAGAAATTAATATTGATTGTACACACTTGTACAACTCGTCTGTGAGCATGTTTGAGAATAATACGACAACAGTTTTGTGAAATATGACGACCACGATCATAACCAACATGATCCCAGATGCAGTATTTGCTCTGAACTCCCTTGATTTTGCTTTTCATGTCATTTCAACAGAACGAGGCAACAACAGAAGGTTGTTATTCACAGTGAAGTGACTTCTCTGCTTTAAATGCTTCATATATATGAATTCTTATTTTGATAAATAAATACATAATACAAAATACATTATAGTGTTTTCAAAGGCTTATGTCCATTATGTTTTTCAAAACACTGTTAAGTGCTCCTTAATAGTGAATCATATCAAATGGCGCACTCTAATACGTGTTGCTGCCGGGCTCTAAGGTTGGACTTGGACTTGGCATCTCAAGGGACAAACATGAACAAACAGTCACTGACGATTTCCCGTCCGTACCACGTGTATGGAAACCTACGTGAATGTATCCAGATGAGATGTTCTATTTGTGTTTCACATGCTGCAATGCTGGTTTTTGTTGAAGTGCTTTAAGTTCAGTCTATGTTGAAGAAGTCTCTATTTGTCTCTTTTGTGTGACAAAGATATCTCGAGAGGAATGAGATCGTTCGGCAGACTGAACCCAAGCCGAGGACAATGACACACAGGTCCCACAGCTGTCGTGTTTCATGTTCACGCTGAACGAAGACGGGATGGAGCGAGGACTCTCCACACCTCAGCCACCTGCTGGACACTGAAACACCAACAGCATTCTCGCTCTCTTTCTCCCTCCATGTTTTTCCTTCTCTGTATGCTTGTCCGGCCATATTAAGCAGTGAGGGCTGAACCTGGACAGCTGCAGTGGCATTGCGTTGCATCTGATGACACTGTCTAGACCCCCGCTCGCTGAGTGGCCAGTCGATGAGCCCACTCAGACAGTGTCGGAGTCGCCTATCTGCCTTAAGTGCACTCAAATGCAGTTTGACCTCTCACATGGACTGTGAGAAGCTTGTTTAGCGGCAGCCGTTCTCCTTTTCATTCTGTTCACTATACGCTCCCTGAAGGAAAAAAAAAAGATATCTACCTAGTGATGATTTGTATGGTTTTGTCCTGCTTTGGTTTCAGATTGTTGTTTGGTTTGTAGCGCTAATATTTCTTATTCTGCCTGCGGCTCTTTCTCAATTACCTTCTGTGTGAAAACTAATGATGTGTTTCAGAAGAATGCCGAAGCCCGGACTGAGAGAGAGGTTTACGTTTTGTGGAGCAGAAGAACAGCTCTGTTTATTGCGATGTAGTGGGTTGGGAGGATATAGCTAATATTTTAACAATAACTTGTTTTCCTGGTTGTTTTTTTGCAGGTGGATGCTTTGTGTTACCGTACATCAAGTTGTCAGCTGACTAGACAACATCTATTTTTGTATGTGAGATCATCAGTTGTGTGAGCATATTTCAGAAACAGTACCGAGACAGAAGACCTGGGTACTGCATAAGATGCTGTACTTTGTATGGAGATGGACCTGAGGTTAGATGTATACTGTATGTGAGTATCTCCTGTTAGCTCGATGGCGTTGAGGATAACTGGTGACTGAAGTGATACTCAAAATATAGGTACAATAGAATTTTTCAATGTAAATTCTGTTATTGTACATACAGCAGTATTGTGAAATATTTTTGAGAATTATTGCAGACGCCCCAAAAAGGTTTATCGTTGTTTTGTGTATATACATGTACTCCAGAGATCAATGTAATTGATAAATATCTATAATCAGTGTTTGAAAAAGGACAAATCCATTAGACTGTGGCTGTCTCCACCGTTCTTGGCTTTGAGTCTTCTCATATAAATACTTTATACACTTTTCAATGTGCTTTCCTGTACATATGGTGTTAGCATGATCAAACTGTGTTTGGTTGTAAAAGTGGTTTTCCTACTCCCATAATTGCTGTGGTATGGAATTCATTAACGATGCCAAACATTAAAGACAATCTTTTATCAGCTCTAACTCTTTCTTCCTTACCTTTGCTGCGTTGTGATTTGGAGCAGTATGCCAAGTCGACAGTAGAGGGCACTGTTTGTCATGAAAATACCTGAATCGGACACCAAAGTGGTGAGAATGCAGACAGTGTTTGTACTGCTTGCACTGTTTTTATGCGAGAGCATGTATCACTCATGTTGTGGGGACATAAATCTGTTTACACAGTTGCATTGTGCGGACTTGCCTTCCTTTTTGGGACAAAAGGCGTGTCCCCATAACGTAAAAAACGTAAAAAATATTTTAGGCTGAAGACTAGGTTTTAAGATTCATGTTCAGGTTAGGGTGAAAGGTGTTTCTCATAGTGATGAACCTACAGAGAGTTAACACTGACACTGTTCTCACAGCCTCATTTTCCGGCCGCATGAGGCAGCTGTTTTCAGAGACAAAGCTAAAGCTAAAAGAGAGTGATTATTGGACTTACGTTCACCAGCTGGCCAGAAACATGACTCCAGATGAATCATGATGCTGCTCATAACTGCTGGATGAGAAAATAGGCAGCAGCTCTTTTCTAACAGGTTTGCCACATCATCTTAAAATGTCATGATATGGTAGTTGTGTTCACTTGTTTCCACTGCCCCCTAGTGGCCAATGAATAATCCGTTATTGCAGGTTTAAGTAAAAGTAGAAATACCGTTGCTCTGAAAATATGCCACCACAACAAAAAGTCCTGCATTTGAAATTTTACTCAAGTACAAGTGCACCTTAAATGTAGTGGAGTGGAAGTGTATAATCGCCTAAAATGGAAATACTCAAGTAAAATACAAGTACCTTTAAATTAAATGCAGTACTAGAAAAAATGTACTTTGTTACATTGCACCACAAGAGTGTGTATGTGTGTGTAGACAGTATATGTGTGTGTAAACAGTATGTGACACAACCCCTGGGTCCACCACAGAAGAACAAACTAGATGAACTCTTCAGTTGCCGTGACAGCTAAGGTCCCTGCTCTGACCAGCTCAAGTGACACACTGTCGCATCGTACTTTGATTCAAAAGCAACATATCTTTTTATTTGATATATGGTAATTCAGCTGGAGTTAAAGTGAAGTTTTATTTGTTCAAATAAATAAAAAAAAAACCTAATGTGGTCTGTGTTATGAATAAATGTAAGGATTTCCCTTAAAGTCAGTTTACACCATCTCTGTAATGAGCAGTGATGTGTGGCCTACAGGTGGCACAAGAAGCCCATAACTGTAGGGTACTCAGAAATAATCATCTAATCTGTATGTAAATAGAGTATAGTACATGTTAAATATCATCATCAGTGTAGAATTGTTATATTGACAGGACACTCAAACAAGTAAAGAATTATATTTATATCTCATTCAGTAGCATTTTGGCCGATTTAATTTTAAAAACATTCAATTATTGTTGGGTTCAGCAGATAGATAGATAGGTAGGCAGGTAGATAGAAGGCCTTTCATGGCCAAAAGATCATAAAAGAAAATCAAGAATCTCAAGGCTCCTCTGTGTCATATTGTTGGCCTTGTCACTCAATGGACTTCAGCTGAATAACACTGAAGTCATAGGCGTAGGCTGTGTGTCTGTTTGAAAGCGAATGTCTTTGGTAACGATGAGGACTGTGCACTCTCAGTGTCTCGCATATCCACGATGCAGTCACAGAAAAAAAAAAAAAGAGAAGAGTTAGGATGAAAGGATCCTAGCTGCCTCTCCAGAGAGTGATGATGCTGTGGTGCATGCTGATGCAGATACTGAATTTCATTTTTACAGCATCGCTGTGGCTCCTCTCGGTTTTTGCATTTCTCTCTCTCTGTGCCCTTTTATTTGTCCCTCACAAACTGTCTTAAAGTCTCACTGTATTTTGTCTTAAGGGACTTACAGTGAGTGAATTCAGTATAATAATGTGCTCTCCACGCAGAGCAGTATGCGACTCTGTATCTGTTGTTGTTTGTACACGCTTGCGCACATGCATGTCAGTGCATTGCTTGACATGCAGGCAGAGCTCTTTCCTCTTCTGGGGCTGCACTGTCTCTTTCTGCTGTTATTGTTTGGGGCACAAGAGAACAATGATATGAAAAGCATCTCTCAGCAACTGGAATGACAAGCTGCCATCCAGCCTGTGTTTGGAAGAAAAACAAAAATAACCTGGATGTGGCATTGCATCTCTTTGTGTGCGTCGTTTCCTCTTGAATCTTTATTCTCTTGCTGCTATATTAATTTGACATTGATTTGGTCCCGATGTTGTTTCTACTGTGAAGCAAATGAACACACTGAAAATGTTTTGTGCACTGGTGTGCTACAAATAAAGATTAAAAAACTAGGAGTCAAAACCATCAGGAAACAAAGGATTTTAATAAATGAAACAATACTAATAAATAAAGATTAAACAAGTTGCACAGTCAAAATAAATTCCAACAAAATGAACATACCACTGAACAGTAAAGTACAGTACCATAGGACAGATTATTAAAAAAAAAAAAAAATCCCCTCTCCCAGACATTTACAAATTTTCTTAAAAACTTCAAGAGGCAAACATAGACATTGTATAAAAGCATCATAGTAGAGCATTTGTCATCTGAGTATAATTTACAAATTTATTGAAGGATAAATACTTATAGCTGATCTCTAACTTGAGATACACATGTGAAAACAGTTATTTAAACATGTGTTTCTCAGGTTCCAGCCCTTTTTTTAGTGATCAATAACAGTGATGAGGTGACGATGAAAGCAGTCCCATGAATTCATGGGGAACTCACAAATGATCTATAACCGTAAATAACTTTTAATAGCTTTATCCACATCTCCATTGGTCTCTTCTCTGTTGGTGCGTCATAGAATAAAAGTCAAGAGCATCTCTGCCAGCGGATATGGCTACATCGGGGCGATTGGGGAAGAACGCTGCAGCTGTCCTTCATCTGACTCTCCAGACACTGAGCTCAGAGGCTGCATCAGTAAGGGGCAAACTTCTGTCTCTCTGGCTTTTTGATGCAGTTGGCTGAGGAGATTTTGGCGGTGTAAGCAGCCAGAGTGGTGTGGGAGGGCGCTGCAGTGGGGGCGGGGCTGGACAGAGTCAGAAAGGGGACGGACTTCACCCCCAGCAGGCCGGAGAGGGGCATGGCGCCGTATGGGGTGCCCAGCATATGAGCTGGAGTCAGGGCGCCCATGGTGGCCAGGGTGGGTGCAGGGGAGGCAGCTGGGGAGGCTGGCTGGGTGAAGGCCATGTTGAGGTCGACTGGAGCTGCCATGGTGGCTGCCTGGGCTGTGGATTTGGCTGTCTCTAAACTATGAGGGTAAAGTTAGGAGTAGGGAGGATTGGGAGGCATGGAGAAATGACAGAGAATGAAGGATTAGAGGATTATGCTGCTGCTGGGTGAAGTTTCTTGAAAATCACAGATTGAAGTCTGTTTACAGGCCTACTACTGCATTTGTGAAAAAAAGTTGTACTTAGCATTTATACAGCAGGTCAAAATCTGATACGATTGTTTTATTGCATTAAGACCTTTACGTATTGGAAAATATCATAAAAACAGAGACGTCACAGCTGCACCACAAACACTGAATTCCAAGCAGACACTGCCATCGTACAATACAACCAGGCTTTTGCTCATTCCCGCGAGGCCAATTATCAGCAGCACAAGGACAAACCTCATTATCACTTATCACTCTATAGCATAACCTTTGACCTTTTTCAACCAACGCATTTCTCACAGGCCTGCACTTGCAGTGATTCATTAGATGGCTGTACAATGGGTCTTACCAGGAGGTAATGAGGTACTGGGCCAAGTTGATGCTGACTGGTGTTCCTGTGATAGTAACATGGCGGTCACTTGTCCCGTCCAGCTGGCTGCCGATCTTGATCTGAGCTCCTGACACCTGCCTGATCTCGTTGATCTTAGTGCCCTGACGGCCGATGATCGAGCCGATCAGCTGCAAAAGAACGGAGGCGATACAGTGCAGTCAGTTTGATGGAAAGATGAATGACATACTGAAGAGGACAGGGGACATGTTTTACAAAGAAAGGGTTCAATAGATCGTTTGACTGGAAGCAGATTTGTCCTGATTGAAGTGATTCTGATGAAAAAGGGCAAAAGGAAAACACTAGAACAATAAAGAAGTGTGCGGTGCTGTTGAGCTGACTTAATGCATACCACTTCAAATATTGCAATTACATTGTCTTCAGTGGGTTGGTCATCCATCATGCATGTCAAAAGCTCTTTTTTCTTCCCCCGGGTCTGCCTTAATTGCTTCTGCATGTGCACGGGTAAAAGAGACGAGAGAAGGCACATTTGCCTCTCATTAATCTGAGTGGCTAAAAGGTTATTGATTCCTCAGAGTGGTGATGACTTCCCAAACAAATCACTTCCCAAACACATGCCAGCTAGATGCATCTCCGCACTAATGGAAAACATAATGGGAAAATAACTCAAATATATAATATACAGTCCCACCGGCTTGATTGTTCTCTCTGCTGAGAGTAGATTAGACAATGGCACGTGTTTTATTGCGTTCCAAAATACATTATCACTTTTGTTCTGCTTTCATTACCCAACCTGGACTCCTGCCTATTAGCACCAATAGATATTTAACAGAGCCAGAGCTTGGGGCTGCATATCAGCTCAAGTGCAGGGTGAAAGGGTTATGCTGCCAGATATATAGTGAGTGGGACAGACAGTGATGAAGTACTTGTAGTATGTGTGAGTGCTGGCCGCTTAACTGTGGCTGACGCATAGGTAGAAATACACAACACACACACACACAAAGATAGTGTTCGTGCTGCACTCGTCCCGGCATTTTCACATTCCTTTCCTGAGAAGTAAGCAGCCTGTTTCACAATGTCTGATTTGTCACACAGCGACCTTTTTGGTCTGCCTGGCTATTATTGGCTCAGCAGTTTATTCAGGAGGGGAGAGAGAGCAGTCAGCCTAAAGACCAACTCCAGAGACAATGGCCACTACAGACCTCAAATCAGAGATATAGCCTCTCCCCCACTGAGACCAAGAATCTTAACTGGACTCTGGGCTTTTAAACCAGCTGACAATAGACACCAGCTGTCAACAGCTCACCCACTTTGGTGCATATGACCTCAGACAACAGCATTCCTGTATGAACAACCTTAAAAACCCCTGAAAAAATGCAACCAGAGTTAAACAAATGACACAGGAGACACTGCAGGTATGCTTGCTGTAGTGATTATTTTTCCAAAGCATACAAATATTAACACCGCACTGTGCTCCTGGTCTTAAGCTATACATGGCCTATATATTGTTGAGTTCCTGCTGAGGAAGTCATTTTAAAGGACACAGGAAGAGGGATGGGATGGTGAAGGTGCAGCCATTTTTCTTCCGGCTAAATCTTCGTTGTGCAGAAGTACAGCACATACTGCTGACTGGGTGTAAGCAGTTTCTCAATGCATCTGTGTGTGTGCACAAGTCTCCTTCAGCGTTCAGTGTGTGAGCACAGAGCGGAATTGTGCAGTCGAAGTGTGGCCAGGCCGGAGGGGGAACGGAGGGCTGAGGAGGCTCAGTCATGGCTATAAGTCCTCTCTTCTGGAACAATGGCTGGAGCTCACAGCTGTCCCTGTCACGTATAGCACTGGACTCCCTCATTCCTCTGATGCATTGTGCCACTCGCCATGTGGCGCTTTACGTGGGAGAAAAAAAGCCTTCAGGCATTTTAGAAATGCTGTTGGAAGGTTATGGTCTATACAGTACAATGAAACCTAATCAATCCAATTCTTGTTTTTATCTTCTTCTCTTAATATCTGGCTTTATAAAACAAAGACAGCAAAGTGAAAAACACTTATTTTGTCTGAATATGGTTGTATTTTTATTGCTGATATGAGTAATTGAAGGAGTATTTTGAACTGTAAATTTGAGAGCATTTCAGAATGTGAATTCCAATATAATTTAAAGGATAAGCCTGGCAATATTCTATATTCTTCTTTAACTTTTTTGTTAACAAATCCTATAGAAAGACAAGAACAAAAATCAGTGAACCACACTGCTGCACTGGGTGACATGTTCCTTCATTACCATGAACATGGGTGCTGTAGTTTATTTTGAGTCAGTCCCATATACACCATCCTGCTGCTGTACTTCACTCTCTAGCACGTATAAATCCACAGCTTAAAATAGTCCCCAGTAAATGCACTATACCTGTTTGAGTATTGTAAAATCTACAGTGCCCAGCTGTTTTAGAACATTTAGCCTTTATCTTTTTCTATTTATTTTGAGATCTGTGACCCGATATTAAATATTTGCATATTCATTCGGATATAACGAGCTTGATGAAGCCAGAAAGTATTGAGAAATGGACTTGCACATGGCTTCTTTTGGACTTTTGTAGAATTTTTAAATAAATAGAAAAATACAGAATCAAGTGTCTACCTTATCTTTTAATACGAGCTGCAAGTTAAATCACTAATTCTAAATGACTTCCTTATAAATTTTCCTTTAGTTATAAAATTTTCGTTCTCCCTAATTTTTCTAAATGAAATTCAGTAGGATGCAATTCAAATCTAGATGTTCTCTGTCCAAACCAGCCAAACCTAATTCCAGAGTGACCACCTGAAGGGAAATGTAGTCTGACTTTATTTTGAAGTGGATCCATCCATTGTGATTTCTACTCTCAGATTGGAGAGACATTTCATCAAACCCTGGCGGATATTATGAGAAGAGGGAAAGGATCTTTGTCTGTTTTCTTATTGGCTGTTTTGACAGCAGACAGCCTCTAAGTAGGTCAGGGAACATGAGAGGATTTACAGAGCACTCATGGGAGTCACTGTAAGACACTGCAACTGCAGCCCAGACAATAATGCGAAAGGATCCATATCAGCTCAAAATCCCTTTAACCTTGGGTTAGTCTGAGGTTAGAATAATGAGAATAATTAGTAAGTTGCCAACATGTCTCTCATCTCTTTTGAAGTCACACCAGATGTCTTTGCAGCTGTAAGCTACCGCATCTGACGTCACCTGCTCCTGTGCTGTGTACATGTCAGATGAGCACTGATTTCCTGTTTATTTACAAGTTGTTCAGATGGGAAAATACTAACGGCAAGAAGAATAAAAACTCTAAAGTTATAAGTTGCTTTTCCTTACATCATTGGGAATAAGCAGCTCCTGAGATGTCTGAGAGTTGGAGTCCATCCCTGATGAGAGAAGATACAAGCATGGACTAAATAAAATTGACATATCAGACATTTCAATATTCATTCAGCTCCCCACAAACCACCATTGAGATGCTGGAAAAGTCCTTTGAGTGGAGAACTGCTAGATATAGTGAAGCAGTTAATTTCCATTTTAATGGATTGATGTTTAACACAGCACTCATTCTTTTCTTTCTCCCACTTCTCTGACTCTGTGGAACGTATCATTTCACATAATAGTTTCTATGAGCGAGCTATAAAAGCCATTTCTCCTCCTTCCTCACTGGCACAAGCACATAATCAGTACGGCTAATGACAGCGAGCCTTTACATCTCACAGGATGAAAATAATCTAGGACAAGTTACAGGTGGAGGAGAAAAGCAAAGACGAAAGTCTGCCAACTTGTTGTGTTAAGTCAAATTGTTTAATTTAACCTTTTGTTTGACTGTTAGAGCAGTGGGATATAATGCAGAGCAGATGCTGACTATTATACCTACCAGGTATGATAGTCGAAGCAGCCTGGGCAATTGGACTCAGGCCTTGCTGCATTGACAGCTGATGCAGCTTGGCAAGCTGTGAAACAGAAATCAGAACTTAATGCAGTGTACGCTAAACCAAAAACTACCCGTGCCATATTAAATCATTATATTTTCAGAAAATGGACATACCTCTGAGTGTGGAATGCCATATTGGTTTTGCAAAGTGTAGGCCTGAAAGAGAGCATCGTGCATTAGGTAAATTACAGCAATAAAACATCACACACAGGCAATAAATCTGTAGCCTCTCAATGGAAGTGCTTTGCTGTCAATACATGCCTGTTTTTTCAGAATAACAGAAAAATGTGTTTATAGTTCAGCCCTGAACTTACAGAGGCATGTAGAAAAAACCCCAACATATTTTCTGACTCATTTCTAGTAGCCTCTACCAGCGCAGATGTCATATTTTTAGTTTAATTTGTCCAGGTTTTGAGATATACACCTCTGAGATTTCCGCCTCCATCCCAATACAGTGGAGGTGAATGGAAATTCGCTTGTGGTTCTCACAGTATTAAAAATGACATAAAAGATTCAACAGGAGCATCTCTTTCCAGAGAGCCTGGTACTCTGGATAATGCACAGAACAGTTTGTATATAGACTATTAACTAGCTCCCGTGACGATTGTTGTTGGACTATCCCGATAAACTGGTACAGTTTTGAAATACACATGGCTGTTGGACTGGTGTGTGTGAGTAGCAATAATAACTGCATAATAATAATAATAATAATAACTGACCGGATTAAACCTGAATATGTAGACATGTATTGAAGCGGTAACCCTTCCCTTTGCCACAAACCGGACTTGCACACTTTATGAAGGTATACGCCACAAATTACTAGCAATCTAAATTGAAGAACTCTTGATATTTCATTACCCATTACTACATGGGTTTTTCAATCTAGGCTGATTTTTCAGAGACTGCTGTTATCATTCTGAAATGATGACAGCATCTGCTATTGCTGTCATGGGTGGAATATTCTTAAAGCTGAAATGTGTCTGGTGCAGAGCTAGGCAGGACTAGAAAAGAGACGACAGAGCTGTGGTGGTTGTGGTGTGTTATGGCATCGTGTTCCAGGAGGGGTTATAGCTCTTATTACAGGGCAGAACAATAGCTGCAGCTTACGCTCAGCTGTTGTTTTGAATGCCTCATGCCAAATGATGGACTGTGTAAGTTTGGACATGCCACACGACCCCTGCTCTCACTCACCACTCAGATCCCCACAGACCTGAATGTCATTCCTGTGCTTCACAATGAAGTTTAAAACCAACGTTTGGAAAAATGAAAACAGACATTATTCAGAGACCTCACATTAATGATCGTCCAGTTACCTGCTGGAGGTCCAGGCCCCCCTGGGTGACTGAGTACAGAGGGTGGGGTGCAAATTCTGATGCCTCATACACCTATGAACACACAAGAGAAAATATGTAGCTCATTACTGAAATATCTTTGTGTTTTAAAAAGTCTGGACAGTCATTTTTCCACAATGGGAGTGATGATTAGTGAGAGTGAATATGTGCTTACCAGCTGGAACCCTCCATGTTAAATTTGATGTCAAATAATACAAACTTCCAATTTAATTTTTTTCTGTGCTTTCACTACAGATCAAATTTGGTCTGAGACGGTTTCTCGAGGCTGCATTTCGGACACTTTAACGCACCTAACAGGCTTATAGGCCATCATTCATCCACAGACCCTTTCCCATTCCACCTGATTTTCTCCTCTGACAAATTATACAAACATCCCTTATCGCTGTGCAGGCTTCATTAAAACCATCTCCCAGTGACCAGGACCTCGCTCCGGGTTTAATTTGATGGTTTATTATGGGGAATATCAAAAACACAAAGCCGTTCCATAAATTGACCAGAGTCTGAGGCAGCACAAACAGTGCCAGAACTGCTGACAGCTATGCAGGATATCTGGCTGCTGCTGTAGCCAGAGGAGGCGGCAGGTCTCCAGTCTCACTCGCTAATCTTGTGACTTGCTCTATGGGAGGGTGGATATCTGTCCCTTCTCAAACAATGGCATCTATACCACTCAACCCCACACTCCCACACACACATACACAAAAACCATCTGATCCCCCACTATGGAGCCTACATGAGTCTTGTTTCCCCTCTAGAGTGATCCAGGAACTTCAATGAAAGATCTGATCATTGGTAATACCTTATCCTTACATCTCTTAAACATGAAAGTTACCCTTTCCTCAAACTGCCACAAAAGGCATAGTTCTCATTCTTTGGCAGTGAAACCGAGAGAAGGATCATCATATATTTTTTTACTGCCATTTTTGGCACACGTCACCTCTTTTATTTTCTCCCGTCAAAAATCTGTTCATCTTGTGCTCGAAATTTAGTTTTGCTGATTAAATAAAGCTTGCTAACCTTAATTATTATAGTCTCGCTAGCTTGAAAGCATTTTTACATCTCCCACAGGAAACAGATACATCCAGCTTCTGCTCATTCAAGAGCCACATTTTCCACCCAGTCTAACTCCAACCACCCACAGTTTGAGAACCACTGTGCTAGTCGCATCATAGATAAGCTACCCAACTTGTGTGGTAAAATCTCACTCTCTCACCTGGTTCCCTGCGATGAGGACTGTAGCTGGTGAAGGGCTTGGTCGATAGGGGATGGTTGCGCCCTTCGGGGGAGACTAAAGAGTCAAATATAGGACAATACATTTTGATCATAAATCTCATAGGTATGAATTAACCCTACACGTGTACTATGGAATGACGCCAGCACCCTCTCTCAAAGAGTGCAGCACTAAGTGGAAATGGTGTTGAACTCTTTGGTACATTAAGATAAGATAACAATTAATGACGAACTAAACTGCTAATAACACTGACATTATTCCCTTCTTTGTTTTCCTTTTGATAATATTAGTCATTCATTGAATAACTGAAGCAGTGTAGTGAGAGCTCTTTGTGGATAAAGCTCTGAGCTTTAGTTTGCATCCGATCTGCAGGCTCTGCATTAGTTTGACCTCTGGATAAATCAAGGATCCACTGACAAGGAGACATTTGAAGATAAGATTCTTCAGACACCAATAAGAAAAGGAGATTATACAGTGTACATGACACTGTATATCTTATCGAGTAACTGCGATGTTGGAGATATTGTTTTTGGGTTTAAAATGTGGAGCATCTTTTCTGCAGGAGCAGCCACAGCAAATTCTTTGTATAACTTTGCATAATTTAAATCTCTGAGCCAAAAGCTAGAGGCCGCTGGTACAGAATCCTAATGAAACTTGCAAGCCTTTGAAGGAAAGCCCTGGAAAACTGGATCAAACTAGCAATTAGTCAGTCAGGTCCAGCTGCAATGCCAAAACAAAAGGACTTCCACGAACACACAGGGAGAAACTGTGCTTCGGGTTGTTTTTCTCTCATCTTCTCCTCGATTTTCTCAAGAGAGCTGTCGGTGGACAGATTTTGCTGCAGGCCAGTTTGTTCTCTGTTAGCAGCTTAGTGTCCTCTCCAACAAAACTGAGCTCTGACCTGAGAGCTGCACCTTTTGACTCCACCTTATGTCTTTTGCCAGGCAGATTAAAGCACAGAAGGTCCAAACAATAAAGGAGCTGTCTACTTTCTTGATATTTCTTATGTTAGATGAGGATAATGCTGCAGATTATTATAACACTGGCATTACATAACAAAGAAGACTAACACAGCCTACTAAAAATGCATCAACTTCTGCTGCAGTGGAATAGACAATGACTGCATTCTGGTGAAATAAAAACATGCATGTCAACAGCAATTATTTCCTTCACGTAGTGGCAGCGGCAGAGCTCTGACAGAATGTCAGTTGGGGGTGAGTATGTGGAGTAAAGAGAGGAATGGTACGCTTCCTACCTCCAGGATTACTGTGCAGATGAGCTTGACACACTGGATTACAGAGTCCTGATTCCCAGATATCGTCACCCCTCGCTCAGTGGAGTTGGGCAGCAAATCCCCTGCCACCTGTATCTGAGCTCCGGTGCTCTGCAAATGATAGGGTTTTTAAGAAAAGATTAAATTTGATTCTGGAGATAAGACAAGTCGTGATTACACTGCCATGGCTTTGCTGACCTCTCCTGTGAGGTTAGTGATACATGATAAGTCACCCATGGTCAGTAGACATAATTCTCTCAATATATAGATACGGATATAATCCTAATATAGCATGTCTGCAGGCACAAAGGAGTGCTTTTTGTGATTTATTTACATCTGGTGATGTCTCTGTCAGACTGCAGGGGAGACCATTATTGAACCCACACACACTGCAAAATGCTTCTGTAAGTGAGGATGTGTCCTGTGGCAACCAAACAAACAAAACAAGTAACTGAAACAACTTTGGGTTATGAGCAAGACGAGAAAATCCATCTAACCACATAAAATCGACTGGATGCCATTTCCGCCAAAGGTAAAGGCTAAAATGAGAGAGACTATTTGTAGATTGGCACAGAGCTAAAGTTACAGTGTCTGAAGTCTCTGGCAGCAGATCTGATAAGTATAATCCTAATGTTTCAACTGGGACTAAATGCAGTCAGGAGTTTTTCCCTTTCAGAGTTGCTACTGCTACGTCATACTGTGTGTTGTGTGCTGAGTGATCCATCCTGACTGCATTGTTTCACTCATTTCCTGCCTTAATAGTCTAAATCCAATTTTAGTCTGGTGTCAGCCTAAGTACCGACACCACCACTTTGGTCCAGACTGAAATATATCGACTATTGGATGGATTGACATGAATTTCTGTGCTGACATTCACGGTCCCCAGAGGATGAATCCTACTCACTTTAGTGATTCGCTAACTTTTCATCTAGCACCTCCAGCAGATTGACATTTGTGGCTTTGAATGAAATGTCACAACTATTTGAAGAATTATCATAAATATTTGGTACACACATTTTCCCCTCAGGATGAAGCTCTTTGGAACTTTTCATCTGCCATGTTTAGGTCAAAATTATATGATTTGTCCAACACTTATTTTATTATCAAATGTTTATGTTTATCAAATGATTATGCCTGCAAACCTAATGACATTCCCATCATCCTCAGCTGTACTTTGTGTTGTCCTGTTATTCACTACTTCCTAATACTGCTAGTGCATCTTTGTATTATTTTGTATTTGATGTAAATTCTGCTTCAACGTAATTTGCATGCTTTAATATGAAATCTAAAATGTATTACTGCAAGCAGGAGGACTTACAGTAATAGGGCAAAATAACACAGTTGTGGGAAATGAAATATCTCTCCCTTCCAGCTGCAGTTTTCCCCCCCTCATCTCCAGGAACAGATTTGTGCTCTGGTACTTGTGCTCTCATATTTCACTGTTCGACCAGCCTGTGCAGTGAGAATGGGGACGATGGATAGATTTGTGTTCTGGCTGCTCACCTCTCTGATCTCCTTTATCTTGGCCCCTCCCTTCCCGATGAGGGAGCCACACTGGCTGGCAGGGATAACAAGCCGCAGGGTAACTGGTGGCTTGGAGCTGATGGTGCCGTTGGCCACCAGTGCAGTAAGGTCCTGGAGGGGAGATATGGGCAAAGAAAAAATGTGGTGAGGGTTGGCAGGAGAAAAAGAGGAGAGAGAGTCCCAGAGGAAAAGATCAGGCAGCAGATGTCAAGGTGCAAATAGAGGGAGAGAAAAGCCACTGGAGCATGTTAATGCCAACAATTAGGACGGAAATTGAATCCAGCTCATTTTATTGGTTTGGATTGACATGAAACTAAACACACAAAAGTGCTTACTAATTAAGTAACTTGGCTGAATGTTTTGAACACTGGAAATCAAACACTGAGTGAAATTAAAATCTCTCCAGTTGTGCCATGTTATTAAGAGCCAAGTCAACATATCACTGCTTATTATTAGCATTACATCAAAATCCAAAACTGTGAGGACCAAAGTAGGCGCTACACTCAGGATTTGGACTGAACCAATCACAAAACAGCCAAGCTCAATTTCTACTGCATCAGCATGGACTGAACGACAGAAAAAGCAAATGGGATCCATACTGGAAATGGCAGGTGGAGAGAGAAAAGGCAGATCCAGCATCTGCATCTAATTAAGCACTGCCTCTGTATCTGAATGTTTCAGTATGTGCTGGGAGAGAAGTCCAGCAATGTTCGTATGTAGTCCAGTCCAGTGTGGGGGTCTGTTCAATCATTCATACGAACTGCTGAGTTGTCTCCCTCATGAAAGGATAAACATTAATTGGCGGTGAGCAAATTGTGCTTTAAGATTTTCACTCTGCTGCATAAAACGGAGCCAAAGAACATTATCCACATGTTCTTCCTACTGCAAGCACACTGAACCTGGTCACCTTGGAATTTCTTTCTAGAGATTTTTTGAAAAGAACTGAATGAGTGGATTTAAATGAAAAATGTCTTTTTACATCGGTGGACTTATTTAAGGGTTAGATCGAATCCATGTAATGTAAACATATATATATATATAAATATATATAATATATATATATACAGATACACAGTAATTTACCACTGTTTTCATTTGCTGTTTCTTCTAAGTCAAGAAGCTGCTGTGAGATGATTTTCAATTTAAAGGAACAGTTTGACCTTTTGGGGCATATGCTTATGGTATTTGTTTTCTTGCTGAGAGGTAGATGAGTATATTGATGTGTGAAATATGAAGTTGCAACCAGCAGGTTGTTAGCTTAACATAGCATAAGTGTAAGTGTAAAAAAACAAGATGGGTCTTTATGCTAAGCTAAGCTAAGCTCACTGTTTCCTAGTTCACAGATATGAGAGTGGTATCAAACATCTTATCTATCTCTCGGCAAGAAAAAGAATAAGCATATTTCCCAAGATGTTGAACTGTTTCTTTAGATCGCAATAAATGTGGGAGGCACGCGAGGAAATCTCTTGAGACCAATGAAAAATTAAATAACATAACAAATATAACAAATAACATAATCTTTTAAGCACCCGAAGCTTGATAGATCACTATGGTTGCACTCTAATTATACATAGTTTCAAATGTATGCAACTTTAAGGACAAAAAATGTAATGATACGACTCACTTATTTAACATCAAACACCCAGTGGATAAAGTTAAAATATATATCAACATATGCAGCTAACAATGTCTGATGACAGCCCAAGAAGGAATGGGTGCATAATACGTCTGTGTTATCTATACATATTTTATGTATTTGTAAGCCTGGACAAATTAAGTATTTGGATCACGAACCTGTGAGTGTTTTTACAGTGCAGGTAGCAAACACCCTGTGTCTGCTCTGCTGTGGGTGGAGATTGAGCTTTAAATTAATGAACAGTGTGTCTCTGTGAAGCTTTGAAATGTAAAATCATGCTGCTTGCTTTTGAATGGTTAATAATGGGTAATATTAGCAGAGTTGGACTTAAGAGGGGACCGTGTGGATGCGTAACCTCACGCAATTTTGCTTATGAAATGAACTGCCTAATGTTTCCAAAAGCTGTGTAACTATAAATTTGAAAAGCATGTGGCTCTTGTGCATCTCTGCTCCGTGTCTATATTTAGTGAGGCAGACCAGGCTCTCTGATGTCTCGTCTCATTAGAAGAAGAGGGGCACACAGCTCCTCTGTACAATCACAAGACTCTGGGCGTCATTTTCTTGATTTGATCTAAAAATATGAACCACATCTTACCATACTTTCCCGTGTCATCCTATCAAAAAAAAAAGACTCTCTAAGCGAACTGGTGGAAATAAGACAGCGGGTTACACGAGCACTGCCCACACAAAGAGTTGCTGGACTTAAATCCCCAAAGCATATTGTGTTGCTGGTGGAATAAGAACTCCAATACAGAGAGATTATGAGGCTTTCATGCATGCTGTGCCTCGACACCTGGGAACAAAATGCAAGCATGATACTATAGAGCATGTGCTGTGCTATTAGAAAATTTTTTTCAGCTTTTCAGATCACTTAAAATCACACTAAATTAAATGAGCATTTTTGCACTCATGTGGCAGCAGTTGGGGAAAACTTCATCCATAAAACGCAGACAGAAACACACACAAGTGATCAGCTGCCAAATGAAAGAACTAAGTGAGCTTGTGCTCCTGTGTAATCATAAACTACTGAGACAGAAACAATACTATACTCAGTGGCCAAAAAGCAGATTATTCCCCTTTGTTTTTAATTAAAGGTGTCAGACATACAATAACTCAACTATGGTGGAAGGCGGCATGCAGTGTCCAGCATGTTGCCATGGAAACTCAATAGTTTCAGGGTTGAAAAGAGGTGAGTGTGAAAGATCTTTAATGAATACTGCACTGTGCTCCCAGCCAGCGTGTGTTTACTGAAGGCTGTCGACCTGAGCAGGGAGCACCTGTTTCCTTGCCAGTGTCTGCTGTGATGCTAAATCAGAGCGAAGACGTGCCTCATTCCACCGTATTAATTAGCGCGGTGATGGACATTCACCATGGGGATTCGTAGCAAAATAGGAACTTGTCATCTATAACTCATTATTAGATGACGAGGAGGCATACAAATCCATCTCATTAACAGGTAGAAATTGGTTTCATTTGCACTTTTTTTAATGGACAGCACATGTGTTGCCCAGTAAAAGTATAAACACATAATTGTGAAATGGCCCAAAAAATGACAACATCACACAACACGTCATTCCGCTTACATTAGTTAAAATGGTTTTTACAATAGGAGCTAAATCCACTTATCCCAAATTTTCATCTGCAGTGTAATCTTATCTGAAAGCACATCAAGTGCTATGAAACACAGCTAAAAAGTTTTCCTTCCATCTCTTCAGTTTAGAGTATAATCAATAGCGATAAAAGCACATTAGTGGTAATGTTGCTCAGGAAATGATTTCTTTATAATTTGGTGAAATGGCTTCTTACTTTTTTTCACCTCTCACAAACAAGCCTTTCGGCTCCACTGAGACTTTGACAACTTCCAAAAGCTTGCTACACACTTTTCTGATTGCACCCAGACTGGTTTCGTTTGTAAAACCTTCAGAGACACGAAACGATTTTCCATTAGTCCTCCTATCTTGGTTTGCAGCAAAATACTTACGATGGCTTATTTATGGGAGATGACGACATGAGCTGATTTCTCTCACATGTGATGGCAGTCAGTGATATGCATTACAGTTACAGTTACCTCCTCCAGTTTGTATGTAATCATGGTGAAAGCTCTGAAGACGCAGTCTGTGGAGCCGGTGATAGTGATGATCCTCTCTGGACAGGAGCCCTCTGAAATGTTGACCCGAGCGCTGCTCTGTGGCGAGAGAGGTCAATAGGACATTCGGTATTTTTATTTGCTTAGTCCTTTTTCTTGTAATTCAAAAAACTGCCACTGAGACGAGGTTCAATTTAAAGGAATAGTTCAGCATTTTGGGAAATACGCATTTGCTTTCTTGCTGAGAGCCTCTTGTCTGTCCGTAGCTAGTTTATAGCCAGCAGCTGATTAACTTAGCTTAGCATAATGACTGGAAACTGGGGAAACAGCTAGTCTGGCTGTGTCCCAAAGTCAGTAAGAAATCCACCCCTCATAAAACCAGAAATTAGTTTTTACGCTTTTTGCGGCTGAAACAAACGAGATATAACGGGTGAGCTAGTGAACATAAGTGGTGCAGGCAGGCTGACTGAAAGCTTTGCACAGAGCCAAGCTAGCAGTTTCCCCTTGTTTTAATGCTAAGCTAAGCTAACCTCATCTCATGCCCTGCCAATTTCTTGCCAATTACAAGAAAAAGGACTAATCAAATGAAAAGAATGGTAAATTATTGTTTATCTGTATATGTCATCATATACTATACTAACCCTATCCCACTGGAAACACAGGGAAACAGCTAGCATGGGTCTGTCCAAAGGTGACAAAAATTCCTTCTGCCAGCATCTTTAAAGCTAACTAATTCACAAGTTACATCTGGTTTTTTAATTCATACAAAAAGCAAAGTGTGTATTGTACATTCAACAGTACAGACATGAGAATGGTTTTGATCTTCTCATCTAACTACAGGAAAGACAGCAAACGTGTATTCGCCAACATGTCAAACTATTCCATTAATTTTCTTGTGGTTAGGTTTCAAACTTTTAAAAGGGGCCAGAGACATACTGTACAGTACAACACACCCACGGGTAGGAAAGTCAAGTGACAAGAGGTAAATGAGGTGAGACTAAAAGCTGTACAAGACATTTCTGTAGCTCAGACTGACAATCCAATAGAGTATCTCCTTGGGGCATTGCCCCTGGATGACAGATCTCCTGCCCTCCTTTTCTTCCATTTTGTGTCCTTGTATTTCTCTGAGTTAAAATCACATGAGCAGAGAGAGGACACTGCTCTGACCTCTGGGGCATTTTCTCCAGTCACTCCAGTGAGTCATGCTCTCACTGTGGCTGTAAGGCTTGCGGAGTTACTGACAGGATGAGGTTCATGCAGTTGGGAAGTAACAAAGGCCATAACTGGCTGGCTGGATGAATGGATGGATGGATGATGATTATGGGTGAGTGATTTATCCAGCAGCTCTACAGGGCTGAATTGTCCCATGACCTCACTATTCCTCAGTTTATCCTTCTGCCTCATAACGGTCAACATAAAACCTTAGCAGCCAGAGAAAGAATCAAATGTGCCACCACAGTGTCAGCCTAATTACTTTTCAATACAAAGAGTTAACCAAGAGGCATTAGTTTGGCTGCACCTTTGAGATTTATAGAGAGGGAATGGAGGGGCAGACATAGAAAGCGGAAGTTGTTTTAAGCAGAAAAAGAAAGAAATAGGGGATTTGGTGAGAGTAGGTAGAGGAAGGGGAATCATGGAACGGAGAGAGGATTTAAATTGAAAAGGTGCCGTTAATGCCCAAAAGGCAATTCAGACAATGTACCTGTTCTGTATGCTTTTTAGACTCAAAGCTCCCAAACAGGCCGAAAAATTTGCTTTGTTATTAAAACATACAGCTGCCAGAAAGACTGACTAGTATTAGAGGCCTTCTGAGACTGAATCATGTTTTCTCTTGAGATGAGTCTACTGTGCAAAAATAAAAGAGATGTGGTCGGTTCATGTCTTAGTATAAGAAACAGGGAACAAAGTGTGCTTATTTTGGCTGTATGACATGCTGACACACACACAATTAGTCACTCAAAAACACATGGAATCAACAGCAAGTAGCATAACTCACTATGCAGGAAGCAAATCATGCTAACATTAATGCAGATGATGAAAAGTTTAAACCATGGACACTCTACCTCTTCTCGTATTCGTTTCACCGTCTCTCCTTTCTGGAAAAGAGAAGATGAAGGACAGCTTTAAACAGAATCAAATGTGCTTCGTTTGAAAAATACTTACATCACAGTGTCCCCGACCTCTAAATGGAACTTGCCATTTCAAACCATGATCGTCTGATTGGGGTTTAGCAGAACAAATTTCTAGAGTTTCAACGTGCAATGTATCGCAGTGGTGTCCTCTGCACTGCTGTCTCAAAAATGTATCAAATACATTTGTGCGTCTGAAGGGGACATATATGCAGTGTGTGTGAAGACCTCCCGCCAGGGACAAGAACATTTTGTCAGACATGTGTCACACTGCAGCACGTCCTCTGCTGGTTTTTAGATTGCTTCTTCTCTGTCCTCCATTTCCTTTTGGCTTAAGTCCAGCCAAGCTGTCACACCTCTGTTCACGCCTTTATGCATCCACTGACAACCACTTCCTTACAACAGTATTAAAACCAGTATCATCTCACATACTTGGCTACACTGTTTGGTATGTTACAGTCTAGGAAAACCTATTATACGTGGTCCATTGTTACTGTGCTGTCGGTCTTCTATTGATGGGAAAAAAGATGAGAGGTTTGCCAAAGAAATGGGAAATAGGCTTGAAGGGTGGCGGGGCAAGTTTTTAGTCCAAATACTGCAGATCAAGTGCCTCTCTCTGTCGAGCTGCACAGTATGTTCCAAGCACATCCCTCAATTTCTCTTCCTTTCTTTTCATTTACTATTTTCTCTTGCAACACTTTGCACCGTCCATTGTGACATCTTTCTTTCCAGCACTATTTATTTTCAGCATTCATTTATTTTATTTCCCTGTTCTTTCTCCTATTGATGTATTTTGTAGGTGTTGTATTACAAAGCGTGATAGCGGGAGCTACTGACGCAACATAGAGCAGCCAGGCCCTTCCTAACAGTAATATGTCTTGGGAGCACAGTTTCAACAGACGGCTTGCAGTCAATTCAGAAATTTTTCTGTTTGATGGATTGTTGTGTTGCATTATGGGTGGAGGCGAGGTCTTAAGAGGGTTGGTTTAAAGCATTAGAGGGCTTTGTGCTCTGAGTTGATTTCAAACAGAATCAAGACGGAGAGGACAATTATTCTATAAAGGCTATGAACCCACATTAAAGGCTTCAAAAAGGTATTTGGTTTAGAACAATGGAAAATAACTACAGATTTACATAAGATTACATGCATAAGACACATGCATCTGACAAAGGAATATCATTCTGGTTTTATGATAAATACCTTGCAAAGGTATATATATGTATATATATAGTACAGTAAAAACAGGAATTCTCACCTTTCCTATGATGCTGCCAACCTCCTAAAATACAAGGAGATAATGGTAATTACAAAAGAAGCAAAAACATTTGTAATCCATTTTATTATTTATCAGTTCTCTGAATTTATATTAGATCATTTATGAGGCGGTGGCAAATCTCATGCTTAACAAAACCCCAAGTGCTGCAGCATGCGTTCACTCATTCATAAACAATGTGAACTTGTACCTTTCCATGCATGAGCAGTCGTAGTGTGAGGGTCACTCCCAAGCCCCCGTCTCCAAAGTCCTGCTCACAGTTCATAGTGATGTGGGAGTGGCACGCAGGGAGACGCATGAACAAGGCTCATTCGCTGGTCACACAGTCAAACAAAGGCCAGGACTCGTTCTCTGGCTCTCCAAGGTCTTTCAGTTCTGCTCTTAGAGAGAAAAGAATGACCGAAGCTAAAACAAATAGCTAATTATTTCAAAAGAATTTGCTCTCCCATCCTACCAAAGAAAAGTGTGAATCAAGTCATGAACATATGCAATCATCTTCACACACGCACCATTGTTTGCACCGAAGATGTAGCTAATGTGCACACACAATACACAGAAAGAAATTTGGTGTCATTAGTTTCTGAACATTATGTGCCACTATTAAAACAAATGGCCATGTTCTAGTTCCTTTCTCGGAAACTGCATCATTGTATCAAACTGCATTGTTGACTGAATGATAATTCCCGGAGATCAAAGAGATTCAGATGGATAAAGGACAAACCAAAGACAAAATCAAACACATTTATGCCATCGAAAGGCCTCTGAAAGCACATTGAAATCAAGTCTGTGAGGAACGTCTTCATTAGTCGATATAATATTGATGGTGATTCCTAACAAAGTCATAATAAAGACCATCGTGTGTGCAGGATATTGACCAAAAGCACCGGCAGCGTCAGCAATGTTGCACCTCATCAGAGAGGTCTTAACAGACTGTGGGTGGCCATCGATGACTAACACACACACTATATGCGTGAGTGATTTTGGAAACTGGATGTAAAAAATAAAAAAGAAAGAAAGAAAAGAAATTTCCTTTCAGAGGAGCGTGGCATTTAATTCATGCAAGGTTAATCAAACTCAAATCCAAACAGTTTTCATAAAACTGAAAGTGTTTGGAGTTTCTTTGGGGACCTGGTTTTATCTACTCCATCGCAGTCAGTCGGAGAGAAAAAAAAACACAGTTATGGGGAGACAGAGCAGAATTTATTCACAGACAGCAAATGAGAAGCATCTGCACTGATCCCAGAATGACAACGTGGCAATGGCTATGTGCATGTCAGTTATGTGACATACGGTATGATGATTAATGTGCGAGTCACCTGGCAGCTCACAGTCTCAGCATGATGTGTATAATTAGTTCATGGAATCATTCACGTTTCCCCTTGATTTATATTTGCTTATATTTGTCAGTGTGGACAGTTGACGATACATAAATACAGCTACACTGTAGATGCTGTGTGATTAAAAGCTAGATTAAAGAATAGTTATTTAATATTTTCCAGGGGACATGACAAATGCTCATAAATGCTTTCAATTAAGGCTGCAACTAACAATTAGTTTCTTTATGGATTAATCATCTGATTATTTTCTCAATGTGGTCTACAAAATGTCAGAAAATAGCAAAAGAAAAATGAAATGAAAAATGAAAAACCTAAGGTGAAGAAATATCTTCATCTCCATCCCTACAGCCACGCTGCTATCATAAAAACTACTTATATAATAAATCAATCACCAAAGTGGTTGTCGATTAATTTCTGTTGATTGTCCAATCGATTAATTGACTTACTGTATCAGCTCTACGTTCAACACTATAATAAAATGCATTTGATTTTAACGATGCTTTTCAGATGTTTGAGGAAAAACCACACCTGACAGTGGAATCCTTCACCCTCATGGATCACATTAACCACTCCTATTCACTCCTACTGCTGCTAATCCTACTGACTCACATGTGACATATGTGTTTGTTTTTTATAAATCTGCATGCTGTCTGCAGATATGGTGAGCTATGTGAGGACATCATGTTTAATAAATGGGTGTTATTTTAGATGAGATCCAATTCCTGAGAGACTTGTTGTAGACGGGTTTGTAGCTTTTGATTAGTGCACAAGGCCATCGCTGCTTTGCTGATTTATTTATGCACTGGATCCTTCCAAAAGACATGTTCAAATGCTCACACACATCCCTCTTAAGATGTCACAGAGCTTGACTGCCTGTATGGGTTTTATATTCCCTCCATGGCCGCGGCAGTCTAACATGCCAACCTGTCAAAATGTGGTAGTAAGTGGAGCAAAGTGTCATTTCACTGGATTATATTGCACCAAATCAAACGTCCTCTGCTTTTTTGAGAGATATTCTCATTGAATTGATTTACAACACTATCAGTTAGAAGCTCATCTCCATACAATTTCCATAAATATCAAACAAAGCCTTTGGGGTTGACTGAAGATAAACAAAAGAATGGAACATTTTGCTTGCTGTCAGCTACACATACAAAGCCAAGCAATCATGACTTTAAGCTTGATCGATGCATCCTGAACACGTGTTATCGCAGAGAACATTTGTGCAACCCATGGGCTAACTTCATTATGTTTAGGCACTGAAGGGCATGGCTAAAATGTTACCACTTTATTGCATTAGGAGCTAATGGTTGGAGGGATCATTATGTGTTGCTCTGTGGGTTGATAACAAGGCATGTGCTCTGTGTCTGTGTGAGAGCCATGAGCCTCTGAACTCCTCATTTCCAGAATCCCAAGCAGCAGAGTTCCAGCATGAACAGAGCCCCTCTGTTCTAAATTAGACCCGGTAACTCAGAACAAGGAATTAGCAAAGTGCAGACTGCAGTGCCAGGCTGCCAAAAAAATACAGTCAGACCATGAGAGAGAGGCGGAGAGCCCATCCCCTGTCCTGCTCCTCTGTCACTGACTGTGTAACCTTGATCCTGCTCTGCCTGACTGAATCCAGTATATAAACTGAATTAAGCATGATTTTGATATCAAATAACAAAATAATCACCAGATGAAGTAATGAAAATAGTTGCATCGCTATAAAGAATAATATCTAATATTAACATACGTTTGGCATAGTCCACCTGCAATATACTTTTCAAAACATATATATAAAACGATTATATGAACTTCACTGATATCAGAACATATTGATTATGATTCATATATATCACGTGATAACATAAACAATTCACCATATGTGCTTAACTGGCTATTTTCAGTACAATGTTATATTTAGAGGTAGGAATCGTGGAAACAACAAAAATAAGAAAAATGCATTACGCAATTATCCTTTAAGATATCGAGAGGGGTATTTTTGGTCTTGCTTCAATGAAGTATACATCAAAGATGTCATGGATAAAAGCAACCAGTATACATCCCTTGACAGCCGCCAGCAATAATTTTCTATTTTTCTTGCAATGTTTTCAGGAGCATCCACTCCAGAGAGACTGTCGAGATGAAAAGGATGTCGTACAACCCGCTTGTCTAGAGGACTGGACACCTGTTTTAAGGCAACCATGTCCCTTACACAACCGGCAAACAGACGGCTCTGGGCTTAGTGGGAACGAAGGAGGAATGAGGACATGCCTGATCTCCATGGTGAAAGACAGAAACAGGGTTCCCCTCTGCATGCTGTATGGTACATATGTGTCGAGTGTATTGAGTGTGTGCGTGATAAACACATAGGGGCAGTCCCCCGGGTGGGCACATATAGAGCATTATATACACACACACACACACACATAGAGACAGCCAGATTCACAGGTCTGTGTGCACCAAAGCAAAGCACACACATACTCACACCTGCTAGGATGAAAGGAGCCAACAATTCACACACACACACACACACACACACACACAGAAAGCGTCCTGTTGAAACACAGGAGCGAACAGGCTTTGATCTGCTGAGAAGTTCCACAGGACGCCTTTCTGCAGATATTTGTCATTAACAAACTCAAAGCACTGCCATGTTTGAGTACATGGGACGACACAATGAGAGGGTCATCTCCTGAGATGACGATAAAGTAATAACATCACGTACAGTACGAGAGGAGAAAGATATTGAGGCCTCTAAAGGCTCCTCTTCACCAGTTAAATGAGATCCTTAGGGAACAAATGTGTGCACAGATCCACACAAGAACACGCACACAAACAAGACATTTGGAGGTTCTGTTCATAAACTTGACTACATACTGTACCCAGGAGTATGTGTAGAAGCTTTAAATAGTGGAAGATGTTGGACAAACACAGCTAACTGCACATTGAAAAGACTTGAGAATACTTACATTTCAGCAGAATTATGACTTTATGCGGAGGCTTCTTGATTAAATGAACTCAATTCCATGTGAATGAAAAATTCAAAGCAGGGCTGCATGTTTGGATCAGCTTTAACCACATCACAGCCACAAGTCATGCTGCGATTCAACAGTAATATTGCTTTATGAGCCGAGACGCGTAGTGATTTTAATGCAGCAGAGAGAAGACTGCATATGCAACCTAAAGCTCTTGTGCAAATGATGCATATTTTAAACCACCTCTCAGACTTTCATAAATTATATCACATGCTCTTTCAGCTGTAGCTACAGAACTATGTTTGACTAAAAACGTAACGCAATTAAAGTACAAAAAATCCTTAGTGTTCAATACTCAAAAACTCTCAACACTGTGTGGGTGAATAGATTGACAGTGCTGGCAACTACCCCACAACAGTTTTTCATTCAAATTTTGGAAAAATCTGATTAGTGCAAAGAAATATTTGACATAACGTTTTCCAACCGAACCCCCGCCCCTTTAATCAACTGAGAAGAGTAGAAAAAACAAAGGACCCCAATGTTAATAGTAAGAAGCTGATTGTGAAAATGTGTTGGTGTGGGCTTTTAACTTCAATATGCATATATCCTATAGCTCTATCACACGACACCTACACAGGCAAAGCTCACAACTTCACAAGTTCATCACCATGGCTGCACTTCCACAACCCACTTCACTGAGATTGGGAGAGAAAGAGAGGAAAAAAAATGAAAAGAAGCAGGAGGAGAGGGCTTTAGTTGGGAAAGAGGAGAGGCTTGAAATTAAAGAGCAGTGTTTCATCTCTCAGCGTGTCTGTCTCAGCTCTGTCACATAAATTGGGAGGGGTCAGCCCTTGGCGCGGAGGAGACTGTCCTCTCCTATCAGCCCCCGGCCTCATCTGGTGTTAAAGCATAACCGTGTCAGCCTGCAGTGCAAGCCGCCTGTCAACCACAAGGCCCCAGAGAGGGTTATCAGACCCCTGAGCTGCCTGCTGCTCTTGGAGCCAGATCGGCTATCCTGCAGCAGAGAAGAGCCACGTTCACTGTAGCCACTGCAACTAAATGTCGGCTGACGCTGATAAGATTACCCTATGGGAGAGTGTTTTTAATCCCTAATCTGTGGTGTTGTAAAGGCTGAATAAAACTACAAGATTCCCTGCAGATTGTATTAAGAAATCAGCTGAAAAGTTGCAGTGAAAGTGCTGCAACAACATTTTAGACATCTTCTAAAAATGGCTGACATGACAAATTTGGAGCATTATCAAGTTGGTTATTAAATGAGGTTTTTATTCATAACATAATGCTGCAATATCTACTTCATCCCCCGAACATTTTTTGCGCTGTATATGACAACTACAAAGTCTATTATCTATACAGAAAAGCAGATTATGTCTCACCATTATCCCAACTGTCATTCCACTTTCAGCAATGTGCTGACAGCTCTGGAGCTGCATGTGCAAATTACTGAAACGGTTGCATGTGCAAAGTCTGTCATATCTGAAAGTGGCATGAATCAATACTTTCAGGGCTTCTCTTCTTGTCACGCCAACTTTTATGTCAAATTATGTCAATCTGGATGGAGAATCTGCATAATTAAGAGTGAATCCAATAGCTAATGAACGGCAGCGTAATTGACACTCCATTATTGCAGACTATCCTAAGCCATCAGTTTCTGTGACTGCCAGGCTGGAGGCAGTATTTAGTGAGTTCTGGTTCAATGGTTGTAAGTAAGCATATGCACATGGCTACTCTGAGAGAAACTCTGAGAGTAGGATCTCGTCTCCTCATTAGGTAAACCCGAGTTCCTTCCTTGATTATTGCCAGCAGGGATAAAGCAACACAAACATACAGATAATGAACCTTACAGGGCTGTGTTTCTGGGCTGTCAATTGTTATCCCCCAAGTGGCTGGCTCCAGACACACAGTGACACCGTCTGAGCCTGTGTTTAAACTGGCTTTAGATAGAATGGGGACAGTGTGGCCCAAGCCCATACACTGTACACTTAGTTGTTTAGTTTTCCTTATCTAAGTTTGGGTTTGTAGATCATTTATTAAGTGATTAGTCCATTGATTATTTTCTCGATTCATCATTTTGTCTGTAAGATCTCAGGTGACTTCTTAAAATTCCTTGTTTTATCCAACAATCATTACAAAAAACAAAGATATTTAAAACACTATCACGTATGACAAAGAAAAGCAGCAAATCGTCACATCTAAGAAGCTTAAACCAAAGAGATTCCTTCCAATCAGATGAATTACCTAATTGTTGCAGCTCTATCTCACTTGTGAACTAGTCTTTTTTCATATTATAGATCTCTTACAGCAAATTTAAAATCTGATTTTGAGCGTCACATGCTGCAGTGCTGTTTTCATTCAATTAAACAGTTTGACTTCTCCAGAGTGTTTATCCCTCTGGATTCAACACTGGAATTTTCTGGTCATTTGCCTTGCCTTCACTTACAATGGCATGCTTCTTATTATTGGAGAGCTTCTATTAGGACCGTGTATCATTCTGAATGGTTTTTTTGGCATGGGGGGAGAATACACTTTGGCAGGGTATTAACTCTAGCTTTTATCCTATCCCTCTTACTGGATGAAGGTCACTCTCTCTATCTGCAAAATGACTTTCCTCTCTTCTCTTTCATCCCTGCTTTCCTCCCATCCTCCACACCAGGGCATGAGTCAGAGAATCTGACACCTCAGAGGAGAGGGAGAGAGAGAGAGAGAGAGGGGGGGGGGGGGCAAATCGAGTTGATCGATATCTCAGAGAAACAAGTAACATGAGAAGATGTGGACTGGCCCTGCCTCCTTGACGGACAAGACGCTGTCTTAAAAAAGGAAGTTGAATTCATCAAAGCACAAATGGTGCAGAAGTCCTTTCTCTGATTTAGTGTAAAGTATCCTTTATAGTGGCGTACAGTATGGCTGCAATACCATATTGTTTACAGCATCACTACACTTTAGCTATCCGAGGCGCTGGCATGTTATTTGGTACACAACAGTACCATGCACGTTGAGCTGAAACTACATATTACATAAGCTCCTCAACAAACCAAGCTCAAACCCAAAAATAGTGCAGTCCCTGTTAAATATTTCAGGCACTCGGCAGCTGAGGGGGGTGGGGGGGGGATAAAAAGCTTCGCTCCTTCTTGGTCGCAATACAAAAACAGACACACACACTGATGCAGATGGCCAATTGAAAGAATAGTGTACTGTAGAGCAAAGCAGATTACTGTTACGAAGGCAGTCTTTCAGCTTATTCGCCTCCTCCTGTCCACATGTCAAAGTGTCCTTGGGCAAGACACTGAACCCTATGTTGCTCCCGATGGGGGCCAGGACCTTGCATGGCAGCTACGTCGCCATCGATGTGTGAATGCGTGTGAGTGAATGGGTGAATGAGACCAATCTGTAAAAAGCGCTTTGGGAACCATTAAGGGTGAAAAGCGCTAAATAAGTGAAGTCCATTTACCATATACAGCACGTACTCACTGGAGTGGCATACTTAGCATATACCTACATATATCTTCATTTTTCTTGAGTCACTTTCTGTACAGCATATACAGCATGAAAGCTGCTCTTTGAGGGCAACGTCTGAACTAAATAAATTACACTCATGAGACCCTTTGAGAGACACAACAGGAGAGTCATGGGGCCTGCTGGGTCGATGTTCAGGGCTCAACACAGTGCTATCTTTTCATAGCAAGGACAGCCTGTAGCTCTGTCAGCCACAGGGTCAGTCGTAAGAACAGCGGCGATGGTCACATTCTGTTTCAGAAGAAAGGCTCTCTTCATAGCAGAACAAGAAGGTCCTAAACAAAGGACTCTACACTGTTCATTTGCACAGAAGCTGCCTGACCACACATCAATAAGTATTCATGTGATTTTGTTCCATGCCTTTCTTGTACAACATTTCCGACTTCTTGGTAAAACATGAGGATTATGAACTTGTGGCCACAAAAATCTTTTTCAAATGACAAAGCCAGAAAAGAAGGAGTTGAGCCTCAAGAGTGTGCAGTTATTAGATAGCAACAAGCACGGGTTAATTGCCCAAATGCAGGTTAATTGCTACAGGGGATTTATCTCAAATATTGGAGAGGAAATTAATTTGTGTCACAACAACGCTCACGTGGCAACAACATCTAAATGAATGCCTGAGTGAAGATGATGATGCTGATTTGCCTCATAAAACGTGGGGCACAAAAGCACTACAAGTTATTACCGGCGTTAAGTCTGCGTGGTGTGGGCGAAGAACAGAAGCAATTTAGGACTAATTTGACATTGTCGTGTCTTCAGAAATCCAAGGAATATAATAAAAATCTGTGTGCAATTCAAGATGTTTCGATAGTGGAAACAATTCTGCTCCCCCGTGTTGTTGATGTTGGCTAAATTATCCAGGAAAGCTCTTCTTGTATATTCTCCTTGTCAGTAAAAGGTAGAACAGAACAGTTTAATAGGGCAAAGCTGCTGCACTAGGCTGCATTTACTTGATGACTACAAACTAAAACTAAGCATTGTGCCTGTCTCCCCCCCCCCCTTCATCCTGCCAGAACAGCATCTTAGTGGATGAGAGGGATTATTGGCAGTTCCCAGACGTTGGAGCAGCACGTGTCAGGTCTGGTTTCTGTTATTTATGAGGCCTCTCGGCCCCAGCCCCGCACTCTGCAGCAGAGATGCAGGTGGGGTTTCATTATTGAAGATGCCCTTCTACTTCTTATTAGATCTCTGACTCTCAGAGTGCATTAAGGAATTGCGTTTGGACAGAGAGTCAGCAATACATGATGGTCTGTCTCTCTGGCCCCTGGAGTCCCTCTAAAAGATATGTGCACCTCTCACATCCGCCAAATTGTTTGTCCTATTCCCTCTTCACTTTTCAGGAATAAATAGTGTATCTGCACTCAAGCAGACATCCCCTTCACCACACACACACACACACACACACAAAAGAAGATTCTATTGCTTATTGATGTCCATTATGTGCTAGGGAAGATAAATCTGAATCATGTTCTCTTACTTCTTCACTAAAATATCATACAATGCATAATATCCTAATGAATTCCTGCACAAGGAGCTTATAGTTACAACCTAAGTGATGTGCAATTCTCCAGTTTTGTCCCATTTCTCTCCACTTTTGTTTGAGCGTGTACATACACTGGAGGTGCACATGCAAGATTCATGAGCGTCTCCAGGCAGCAAGGACCATGATTTCCTGAATCAATGAGCTGGTCCACTATCAGATGCTTGTTTTTTTTTGTTGTATTTTTTAAGTATTATTGATTGCATTGCTCTGAAGAGTCTAAAGATTATCACTCTCTTGAATTTCACATGGGCTTGTTGTGCTAAAGTGGATAAATGTAGGACAAAAATATGCGAAACATGTGAGTGTTAATAAAACGGGAAGAAGAAACCTGGGAAATTTTCATTACAGCTATTCCAATCTTACATATCAAGAATAATGTGTATAAGCTCTATAGCTAAATGAGTCTAATCCTTAAAATGACCAGTGTTTACTGGCTGTGACCGGGAATATCTGGAAACTGTATGGACAAATAAACATAACTGTCTGTTTAAGAGTGTCTACAGCTAAACTGCAAACTGCAAAGTTTGCCAAATGTGACCAGAGGTTCTTATGTGTAATGAGTAAAACATGTCCAGTCAAACAGCATCTGGGCTGATTTTTGGTTTTAATCTGGGTCATGTGGAGACCGTTCTTCTTTCCAGTGTAAGACTAATGCAATTAGGCATCTTCGTGAATAATGGTGCTGTCACACACTCGCTGCCTCAGCACCAAGCAGGCGCCCACAGCACCGGACTCGTTGAGAATGATCTTAGTGTTCAGGACTGGCCTGGCCGGCGGGGTCCACTTTCATTATCATAAAAACGTCCGCGCACAAGAGGCCAATTGTCTCCTCGGTCTCACTGTGTCTCCCTGCTCATCTGGCGACTTTCTGCCATATGCTGGATTCAGCAGCCCAGTCAGTTCACGGCTTCATCAATTCAGCTCCGACGCATGAGTCTTGGATGTCAGCCTGGACTACTCGCACGAGCGCGTCCAAGTGAAAACACAGGCGGCTGTTTTAAGAATTCAAACTGTGAGAAGGGTCTGATTCTTGATTTCGATGCTTTATTAACAAGACTCTGTAGGCTACATTGGAAAACGCACGCCTCTCTGTTCGCTGGAACAGGAATAGCCCAGGACACTACGTTTGACAGCGATCAGGAATGTAGCCTATTGGATGAGAGCGGTTTCAAGTTGGTAGAATTGGGAACATGCTGTCCAAAAATGTGCCTTTAGGAATAATCTAAGTCACTTTACCTGTTATCATACGAAAGGTCGCAGGCTGCAGAATCCCCATGGATCTGTGTTGACCGGGCTTTGCGGGCTTATCCACATAGAGTCCAACGACACGGACGTGTAGTGCGGACTGTCCTCCCGGTGTGTCAGCAGACTGGAGCGCAGGGCGCCTGTGCGCTGAGCAGGGGAGACACGCACACGCACACGCACAGAGAGAGAGAGGGAGGGAGGGAGGGGGAGATGCAGGCGGCCGACCACCCTGATCACAATTAACCGAGGCAGCCCGTTGGGGGGAGAGCCGAGTGCTCCGCTGCCTTCAAGCCTCCAGTACGTCTGTGTCCCCGCCTCGGCCGCTGTGGCCTGATCCTGTCCCCGCAGAACCGCTTCCCCTGATCCTGTCCCCGCAGAACCGCTTCCCCTGATCCCTGATCCTGTCCCCGCAGAACACTGCGCCGCGCCGCAGGTTGACACACTCAGGACCACTGAGCCTCTGCGCGGTGTGAAATCGTGGCATGACCGGGGGAAATTACATTTGCTGAATTTCAGGAATTACAGTCTGTGTTTTCGTGTTGGACGTGACAGGGCCTAACGGGGCGGCCATTTACACTATTTTATTTTTTTTATTGTATTTTATTGCATTACTACGCAGGCTGCTCCTTGAAACTCCAGCTAAGTGCAGAACAGCCCGAACCTTTGAGAAAGTGTCACAGGGTTTACTGTCAGACTACAGGCCTGCGAAACATGAGCCACATTTTACAATGCACAAGGCAATGTTTACTGGGAAGGTTGGTTATGCAAATGTCAAAATTGAAGCTATTTTGAAGTGAACGAGTAATGTTCTCTCACACCGCGCCATCTAGTGTCGTTATCTTGATATTGCAATTGTTCCATCACAATTCACTACTGTATGTTTTTGAAAAAAGGAGGAAATATTGATGCATTTAGGTTTTGAATTATTTTGAATTAAATCATTCTTCATCCTCGGTTTCTATATGCTCTTGTCCGGCACAGGGTCCAGATTCTAATGTTGTTGTAAATTAAACTGTAACAATAGATAGGCCAGGTATATTTAGCAGGTGGCTGACTTTTTTCTGTCCACTATTAAAGGGACAGAATGACGTCTGGTTCACTCCAAGCAACATGCGTCCATGATGAATTAGCACTTGACAAAACGGCTCATTAATTTAAAGACATTGAAGCAAGACATCTAGACAGCTCCCACTGCTTCTGTGTGAAGGAGGGAACGTCTGGGTAATTTGAGTATGACATCTCCATCCATTTCACAAATGATCTCAGTTGTTTCTCAGGTGCCTCTCATTCGAGGCAACAACATATAACCTGAGAAGAGGATGGATGTGAACTATTTATACTTCTAAATAAAATACCTTTATTCATTGCTGCTTGACATTTTTACTGTCTCTCTGTAAGCTGGTGCACTGCCTGATGGCAACATTTTCTCTTGGCTCAGAGTCAAAATAGAACTGCACTATATAAAGTAAATAAAATCATGAGTGGGCAAATCAGTAGATGTTTACAGCAGTTTGTTACCACCATCAGCTGTTTATTTCCTAAATGTATGATGGGAATAATGACTTAGTTAGCTGCTGGGCTTCTGCACATTGTAAGTACTTATAGTGTCACTTATTGAGACAAAAGAGATCCAATTATCTAGTATGATTACCACAACCCTAACCCAGTGCAGTGTCACTGAGTGAATAACCTTGTGGGAAGACACATGGCAGGGACACATAACTCAACAGCAGGCAATAGATGAACAGTATGGCCTGTTATTGCTTAATCTGTCACCCATGCAAAGGCAACTCTATGGGAGTTTCCACATAATGGCGCCTTATGAATCAAGCACTAAACCATATAACAGCTTTACTGAATAAGCTGCTGTGGTCCATCAGATCCAGTGACAGAGCAAGATGTTGTTTCTCAAACAGCAGGAGGTGCTGTGTGATTTCAAATCCATCTTGCACAGACAGGGTGCTTTGTTCAAAATAAATAAAATGAACGCAACTGCCACTAGGGGTGTGGGTCAGACCGCTGCCTGCCATCAGTCATGTTGATGTGGCTTTAAAACAGCGAAGGTGCACTGTGGGATATGACACAGCCCACAAGTAAGTGTGATTGCGTCAATGCACTTGCCACATGTAATGCAGGGATATAATTAACACAGCCAGATCTGCACTGGATCCCGACTGGACAAGCTGACAGAGCTGCACTATGTGTGATTTCCTCCCTGCTATGTGTGTATGTGAGTGAGAGAGTGTGTAAATGTTTTATTTCTGCCAAGTGTAGGGCGTGTGGGTGTGTTCATTTTGGTTTAATCCTACATTTTGGATTCCCTTTTTAGCGACTGAACCACACACTGGGGAAATGCACGTGAATTTGGATAATTTCTAATTTACTTTGGTTAAGTCTGAGCTCCTTGCATGTGTTTTCATTCTAACATCATAATTTTTAAAGTCGAATAGAGCTGGAAATTAGACAGTTATGTCAATTTCACAAAAGCCTTGTTTGCGCTGAAATCAGCCATGGTATGCATGCCCTCATGTGCTTTGGCAAACACAATGTATATTATCCCTGCCTGTCTGTAAGCATTCAAGCTTAACAAATACCTCTCATACTAAATGGCACTGAAACAACAAGAGATAACACCAGGCAACAACTACAATTACTCAGCCATGGAACATCTCTCTCTTCTTCTATCCAATCCTCTCATGCACAAACAAACACGGCTTAGCATTCTCTGCATTGACTTTCGCGGCATTTCTTAATTTTGTGCTGACAAATGGTGATTGAAGACATATTCTGCTTTTGCCTGCTTCCACATGCCAGATCTCACAGTGGATTCGCCTCCCATTAAGTAACTTCTGCAGTAGCTTGATCTTCTTGAAAGCCGCAATCGACTATGATTCCCCCTCAAGCATGGAGCAATGATTTGACATTTCTTGTTTTGATGTTTACTTATCAGAATCAGACTTTATTGCCAAGTAGGCTTTCACATACAAGGAATATGCTTTGGTGAATTGGTAGAAATGTAAAATAATGAAAAATAAGATAAAATTTAAAAGAAAGCAAACTGTACAGTGTACAATAATATGAATATGGAGAGCTATACATGTAGTGCAAACTTTAGCTGAGGATGTTCAAGGTTCAAGGATGAAGCATGAAAGAGATTTCTTGTACAAACTTAACAATAACCTCCTTTATAATTTACATGGTACGACTACAGAGGCTACAGGTGTTTCAATGTTCACTGAACCTGCTTAAAGAATGAAAGAGACCCACAAATTGAATGCATATATAGACACAGTGAACTCCTATGCAGTGTTTACCACTGTGACAATGACTTGCATTTAGGTGAGGTGTTTTTGAAAGCACGTTATCATATATCATTCTATGAAGATGTATAGCTTTGCTTTGAAGCCGGTGTATTATTTTAAACAATGGAGGCGAAGGAGACATTGGGCAGAACAGACTGGAGACTTAGTACTAAATAGCTTACAGAACAAGGATTATGTTTGCTGTGCTCTAAGAGTGTTGTTCTGTGTGTTAAATGGGGGAACAGCTCATGTGGAACAGGCTACCATGTGATACCATATTTCTCTTTTATTTATTATTTTGTATAAATGTCATGAAGTGTGACGTCACATTTCCCATTTTATCCACGGCTCTTTTTTCAGTCAGTCAATGACTTATTTAAAAAATGTAATTAATTAAAAAACATAAAGCACTTAAGATACAGAAAAAAGCAATGAATATACTGCAGGCAGAGAGGAGGAGCAAAAGAAATGAAGATCAAATGAAATCAAATAACAGTTCTACAAAAAGACAAGGTTAAAGCAGATACATCTTAGAGCAGATTTTAAAAAGTCCACTGCTGTTCCAGGTGATCAAAGACACTTTTAGTTATATACTTGATATTTGAATCAAAGATAAGATCACTATTGAAGAAAAAGATTTGATATTCATCACTGAATTCACTTTTTTCTACCTGTCAGTGACTTCATTTGTGTATTGACGTTCTCCGCTTGGCCAGTTGCTTAAAGTGGCTAGAATCGAAATATATATATAAATTGACGATGTGAAAACAGCATAACAAGTAACGGGTTTCAGCTCATTGCTTAGATGTCCGGCCTGGTGAACATAGTGGATCATTTACTCAGGTGTTGGTAGAGACCAAAAACAGAGCTGAAAGAGAGTGAATATTGGACATGCATTCGTCAAAGTGGCCAGAAACACAACTCCAAATGAATGATAATGTTGCGCTGTAGCTGCTGGATGTGTAGCTAAGCAGTTGCTACCAGTACCAATGCACTGATCCTTTGACTGATGCAGTATTGAACTTATGTTGTATTCTTAAAGAATTTGAAGTGAAATATATTTACCTCCTCACTCCATTTCTTCTTATGCCCACAGAGCGTTGATGAACTAAAACAAGTAATTTAATGGTACTTGACATGGAGAAAAATATCAAAGCATTGAATATATCAATGTGGCAATGGAATCTGCTTAAGTCCTCACATCACATTTACCATGGTAAAAGTGCAGAAAGTTACATACATAAAATGTGACGTTGTTAGTCTGATATGTCACTGCACCATACAGATGATTAAATAGTTATATCTTGATTAATTAGAGCTTTAAACTGTCTCCAGAGTTTTAAACTGTCTGAGATGATATTGTTTTAAATGCAATGGCAAAGACATCCTTTGTCCTTAAAACAGGAATCTCATCTGAACAGCTGCACTGTGACACTACCTTTAGAGCCTTGTGGATTATAGACTCCCTGTAACACACTCCATAGAAGATGGATGATTAATGCATTTCTTTTTTATTTAATAATAAAAGGTCTCTGTGCCCAGATAAATTAAGAATTTGTTCAAAACTGTGTTCCAGCTTTAATTGAACCACTTAAAAAATTGAGATGTCATGCAGGTCCTTGTCTCCATTTTGTATAATCATGCAGCAAAACCGACTGTTTAATCTCTCAATAACAAGACCACAGCCATGGACCTGGGTTAAAGGTGGCTTAATTTAGTGTCTGCTGAAAAAAAATCACCATGAGGTCATGGCAGATGTTAGAGGAAGTATTCCTGCAGGCTATGTCTCGAACAGGCCAAAGGATACTGTGTCATCCACAGGTGCACAAATATGCAATGTAGGCAACATTATGACGGTATGGTTTCTAGTGTTGTGGTTGGATACAGCCTGTAGGGAGGAACTTGAGCTGATATGTATGGTTGAAAGTGTGGGACGTTCTGGCATTAATTTCAAAGAGGTGAAAAGGAGGGAGCGAGAACTTAAAACTACAAAAATAAAAATGGAGATAAGAACGTGAGGGAATAACTAGTCTTTTCAATTATCTGATTGCTTGTTGACAACATGTGGAGCAGATTTAATATTGTAACTCTTGAATTTTGCATTTTAAATGGAAAAATGTGAAATACACCTTTAACATAACTTCTTATTCCAAGAACCCATCAACGTTCTTGACTGTGACTTCAGAGACAGGGCTATCTGTGTCATGTATCGGGTATGAAGAGTACCTTCAAACAGCTTTTGATCTTGAAAGTGCACTGAGGTGGGGAAACAGGTAATGGAATCTGTGCTGGAGCACAATACTGTACTTGTACACCATATACCACAAAAGTGTGGCAACACCAACTATCCTGACGTTTTTTAGTAACTTTGGCAAGTACTGTAAGTCAGCAGTTGAACCATAAGAAAACCCGTATTTGACAGTGATACTGAAAGGGATATGCATACCAATATTTAATTATGATGCAGCCTCAAATAACACAAGATCCACACTCCAACTATTGAATAATTATCTCCTTGTGTACTTGTGCCACATTTACTGGGAGCAAAACGATGTTTTCTCCCATGTCAGGCCTTCATCAGCGCAGATGAGTTGCAGTGAGAAAGGCCTGACATAAAGGATAAAGACTGAATTTCTGGAAATCTGCAGCCAACAAAAGGGCAAAAACAATTACCAAGAAACACTCTGTTAGAGAGCTAGTTAGCGTGCCAGTTTGAGCCTGTTTCTGTGCCCTGGGGTTGAATTACTGAAACCATTGTTTATTCATTGGTTTATAACCCTTTGTTGCACCATCCAGTATTTTGCTGGGTACATGTTTAGTTACATGCATTCAACTAGAAGCTAGCATAGCCACAATGTTCTGCTGTTCATTCTGATTCTTTGATCAGACAGTCCGTGATTTGAATCAGAATTTTTTAGACAATCTTGTGTTTAACATGACAATATTGGCGTCTTTTATTCAGATTATAAAAAGGGTTTTGTAGAAAAACAGTTTATATCTCTTAAAGTAAGGTATCGAAAAACATATTGTGTGGCATTGGTACTGAAACTAAGGTATTGCATCTGCACTAGTATCAATTTTCAAACAATACCGAGCTCTACTAGGAATTCAACAACTGACTGTGTCGGTAATGGAGGAAAGACTGATGACCCATTTTCCACAAGCCCACTGACTTGATGTTTAGGACACCAGACCCGTTGCATAGATAATTTTCCATCAACAAGTCTGAGTCTCCAGCAGTCTTTGCAGTATGCAGCCACCCATATTGTAAATACTCAAAAGTCCTTGTTGGAGTACTACAAACACTGATTAAACACACAAATACAAAGGTCTTTGCACCAGCATTGCTGTGCTGCTTGGAACTATGATTCTCTGCTTGGTATTGCAGAAAAAAGAAACGACTTTCATTTACACCTGTAAGAATAAAAACAATTCAGTAGGGATAAATAGAACAAATAGATTGTGATTTATATTCTATAACATACATTTGCCTGAGGGGATAAAGAAAAAAGATCCTTAAAACTTTGTTTGTCTGCACATGCCCATGCACATTCCAGGAATGTGGAGCATGGCGAGCAAGCGACAAGAGAGGCCTTGTATTTGAAGGGTTAGGCTCCTGCCCACCCTGCAGATTAGCCTCTTATCAGTTAAATGAGACAGTGCCGACGTATTTGGATAACAGGACTCTGGCATCAGTACCACGCTCCTTGCACTGAGAGCTCTGCTGTATCACTGAGAGAGCACAGACAGCCTTGGACCAAGCACTGGGTGGATATGGGGAGCCATGTAATAGGCAACTTCAGATGCTACCATTCCTTCCCCTTGATCGCCACTGAGTGTTTTTTTTCTCTTATCATAGATATGACTATATAACATGGGATTATGAGTGATATGTCTAAGAGTCTATCTTCAATTCACACTCTCCCACATATCACCTGAATTGATGTGTGGCTGTCATTGCCGTACTCATTGACTCATTCCATCTCAGTCTGCGCTGTTGCCATGTGACTAGCCAGGCAATAAGGCAGGCTGAAATGTGTCCTCCAGCTCTGACTCATGATGTGATCTGGCTTGTAGTCTGCCTCACCCAGGGCCAGAATTGATAGGTAGTGTTAAGTGTACACCTGGGACCCGAAGTTGTGTCTCTGTACTTTCTCCCCATTTCCATCGTCCCAAAGCCCAGAGCATCAGCCAGATATTAAGCAGGAGCAGGCTTACTGCTCCACACACTTGGCTGCCCATGCAGATTTACTGAGAAAGAGCTGCCTGCCACGTTAGGCGTGAGTGCCATTCACAATCAGGTCCAATTGACAAAACTGGAGCACATTCCTGAGACCTTACACATTGCTTGCTAGTTAATAAATCTCTTAGCCCGCAGAGGACAGAAAACACAGGAAGGTGATGATTATCTAGACCAGAGAGGTAACAGGAGAGGACACAGAGTCAGGTTACACTGAACAGGTTTGTCACTCTTTGCAGGGATTTGGCACTCCCAGATATGTAGGCCACAAACTGTAGGTATGTCTAACATGTAAGATTACCTAGAAGGACTGTGTTAAAATAACAAGACTTAGGAGTCTACAGCCATGCTAGCAGCCCCTGTGAGGCTGTACTTACACTAGGCACAGTGGTGCTTTGAGCTAAATGCTAACGTCTGCATGCTAACATACTCACAATGGCAATACAAACTTTCTGATGTTAAGCAGGTACCGTATAATGTTTACCATGTTAACTATTCCTGTAACTATTAACTATCCTGTCCTGCGTTAGCATGATAACAGCTGAGGCTGATGGGAACATAATTAGTTTTGCAAGTATTTAATCATAAAACAAAGTACTGAACAAAATGTTGACCTCATGATGGCTAGATTAAAAGTTAAGCTTAAAAGTTAGACTTTGGTGTTCCCAAAGTCATTACAATTGATCCAAAGGGGAGCATGAATGTTTGAACCAAGTTTCGTGAAAGTCCATGCAACAATTTCATAGGTCATAGCTATTAGACTGATTACTTTGCTCCAAATAAGAAATAGATGAGAGCTGGTAGGTGTATCATACTTATAATGTACAATGGACTGTGTAATCATATTACTGCACTGATGGATAGGGTTAAAGGTATTTCAGGTAACTTCTAAAGAGCCGCAGTGAAACATTTAGACGCTACTGAGGAAGTTTTGATTTGATTTCTGCTCTTTATTGGGGTCATCCTGTGGCCATTCCATTTGCTGATATCTATATTTGCTGATGTCCTCTTGGTGTGTTTCATAATCATTAGGCCTGTTTGTCTGTGATAACAAAACGACTACCCTACTCACAGAGGCCATTATGGGCTTTTCCTCAGACTTCCATTTAGCATGAGGTCTCCTCAAGGGCTGTATGTTTACCCTGTAATGGAGTGGCCTGGTCCAACATACAGAATTTTGCTAATGACCAATCCCGTGTAATTGCCTTCGGGGTCTCTGATGGTGGATTAATTACGGAGTGTAATTTGCAAATTATCAGCTAACTTGCCTCAGCAAGACTCGGATGGGATTAATTTACACCGAGATACATGTAAATATGACAAGATGAAACCACTAGCCCCAATTTGCTTTTCAATAAGACGTAAAGACATTCAGTGCAAACATGCACAAGTCATGATGGTACCTTTTGGAAATCCTTATTTGTGCTGACTAGCGAGAAGAGATACCTGGGGGCAGGCACAAACAGGAACAGTCCACTGGTCTAGGCGCTGTGCTGAAAGGAAATCCTCTTTCTTCCTGTTCTATTATCAGCTCAACATAACAAGTGATGGAGTAAGCAGACACCCACTGCAGACCAAGAACAAAACTTCTAACTGGTAAATTATGTGTTCCTGACACATTCTTTAATGTGATTCAATGCTTATCTTCATGAAATGGCCATGCAAATTACTGCAGCCAAGTGTGACAAAGATTGTGTGCGAAAGAGAGAGATCTGTGAGCACAGCCTATAAAAAGCAGAAAGGGTATTTTGTTTGTTATTGAGTGAAGCCGAGAAGGGTTGTCTAAAGTAATCTACCATTGTGAGAGAGGGAGATTGGCTCCATTGAGGGTCTCACTACTCAGCCAACCCCCCTCAGCGGTCCAACAGTCCGCTCAGAATAATATTTCTAATAAGTCACTTGGAAGAAAATGTGGGGAGTCAGCTGATTCGTAATCTGCTCTCTTTCTCGCTCTGTGCTCACACGTCAAGAGTCAGATTGAAATGTGCAATCACATGAAAGCTCCTCGGCGGTGGGGCTATCATGGTCTAGTAGATCTGCAGGTGTTTTTGTGTACTGTATGTGTGTTTTGGCAAAACGAGAGCTGGGTGAACCATTTGCAATGGAAATCCCTCATCCATAATATGCCTCAACTGTAAACAATAGGATGAGAGAACAGCAACTGCTAGGAAATGCATGTATTCTTCTCAGCTGACACTGATACAATTTACATATTATGTCTGTGCTGATGGTGCATTCATTAGATTTAGAGACATTTAAGAGGTATAACACAATTACAAAAAAACATTCTCACTGCTCTGAATGTGTTATGTAATGTGTGAATGCAATCTCTGATTGAAAAAATCCATGGAACATCTACATGATAATAAATTCATTACATATAGTTTGGAAACAGATTTACATTGAATATGTTAATTTAAATACTCAATTCTTCTCAATTCAAAGTCTACATGCAGATACTACATGCACGCTCTTTTTTCATACTGCCACCTTGCAGGGGTAAACAAAAAGTCAGAGGGATTCAGACAATTGTCAGGTCTGAAATCTATTACAGGCAGGTTCTGTTTCACTATCTTAAAATCCTAATCATGCCTGCCAAGGGTTTTATTAGTATGAAGGCCCTTTCTTTGTTGCCATGAGTCAATTTTTTCTCCAAGATATTCACACAGTTTATAGTTTATCATAATGTATGATGATGGCATCACATAAATGGCACCACATATTTCATGCAAATATTTTCTGTAGAGTAAAAGACATCTAATCATTTGTTGGCAAAGTGAATCATAAGAATGCCCATTCCCATTGTTTTATTTGGCAGCATAATGACATCTGTGATTGTTGTATAAGTCTTATTTTTATTTTACTGCGCTGCTTCCCTTTTCTTCAACACTGGCTGTCAGTCTGTGAGATGTTCCTCTTTCTTTAAACTTTTCTTTCCTCTTTAAGTATTGTTCCCAATAGAGCTCATGCCCTATTTAAAACCATAATAATGCAGGCTAATATAACCAGTCATTCATATAACCTCAAAGAGATCTCAACAAATAAATGTCACCTTCTTTGTGTGTATCTGTTCCACCATAAAAGGGGAAAGTAGGAAATTGTCAAGGTTAAAAAAGTAATCTCAAGGAATCTTTTGCACTGCAGAATGCCAGAGAGCAGGAACTGGATTGAAAACTGCTATAACTTTACAACATTACAATGCTATAACATTAATTGAGGTAACAGACAGTAAAAGTATTAAATGACATTGTATGTTGTAGCCAACATTGGCTAGATGAGGTATACTTTAGCTATAATCATTTCACTGGAAAAACACTTCATCCTTGAACGTTTGAACCCTTAAACAACCACATGCCTGCATCTTGTGACTAATATCACAGTTGCCTTCACTCAGCAAACAAGTGTTTCTGTGAGACTGAAGGCGCTGATGCAAATGCACATTATTGCAAACTGTGTGCAAGAAATATTTTGAAGATCAGCTTTAATTCTGTTATAATTTTTCATCTGCACAAACAGAAAATTATTGACTCTGTTGTTAATCATTTTAGCACAGTTCTTTGAACAAATATAACCTTTAGAACGTGAACAGTCATTATGTCAACTGTGTTACTAGAGCTTTTTACATTAGAAAACATGAGCAGAGCATTTTGCAGGTCTAAGTCTGTTAAAAGTACAGATACAGCATCAGAGAGCTCTCTTCAAGGGTGCATTTAACAGGCTCTGCAGATAGATACTTCTCGTCCCTGATGGTCTGAGTTTGGATTGCAAGGAAGGCTATGAGGTTAGGTTCTAGGATAACTTTAGGCAATTTATGTCTTTCAAACTTGCAATTGTGTACCTTGTGCTTTCTTTAATTCCCTTTGTTGCATACTGTCTGTCCTGCATCATTTTATTCTGTCATTATCTTTTGTTAGATCAAAGTAGGCTCATTCTCTGTAGAGTCCTTTCAGATATACTTGTGATGAAGGGCTCAATGAAAACAACCTGACTGTTAAATCAGATACAATGGATTTTATTAAAATGTCCTTTTAGAAAGGCCGGTGCTTAAGAAACATCTACCAGCGTTAAATTGTCAAATGTGATAAGCGACGATTTTATCTGTGCGAGTAAACCTTTGTACTACATGCTACAAATAACAAATGCATGAATGAATTTTAATGTCATATAATGCTTACTGTAGTGTAAGAATACAAACATAAGCAATCTGTATTCATGGCAGGAAATAAAGCCATGAAGGTTCCAGTCGTGTCTGTTGGCTGATAGTTGCTATGCGAAGTCACAGGAGGACAAAGCAAGGATATTAAACTATTATATTCAGTTTTCTCTTCCTCTTAATATGAATAAAGTGACCAACATTGTGTCCTACATACAGCACACACCCACTGTAACTTTCTCACAGTCAAAGTGTTAATAGAAATAGGCTGGAGTTTTATATTACATTTTTACAACTTGAAAGTGACGGTTCTAAAAGTACAAGCCCATAAAGGCCACATACTATTACTAAAGAGCGCTGAACGTACTCAGACATGTGACAAAGCTCTCACAGTACTTGAAGCTGTTCAGGAAGCCTGAGTGTTTTTCCACCAAAGACAACGAGACAAAATATAATATTCTTCCCAGTGAGTATCCTTGCAGACAAAGAGCTATCCAACCTTTACCTTTCACCTCACTGGCATATTTGCCTTCATGTCAGTCAGATCAAGACTAAGTAGGCTAGTTGCCTCATTCAAGGTTGGAATAATAAATGCGTGGTGATGCGTGATCATCATCATCATCATCAAGTAAGTCAGTAATTGTGAGGTGAATAAACGCAACTATCTGCACAGTGCGGCTAAGTCATGTGTGCTCAACAGTTGATCTCTTCACCTGCACGTCTCAAAATAAAAGGGAGGCGGAGTCATGCTGGCACCCACGATTGGCCTCAACCTGTAGACCTGTCTGCAAAGAGGACAGAGGCAGCAAGGGAGGGGTTGCCACCGACATAATTACAATACAGAGCAGTGAACTATCTGTAGACTAACCGAACCACAGAGAGTATGTTCCCGTTGGCTGTGCGTAGACACCCTGCCTGCTAAATGCTACACGTCTGTTCGTGGCACTGAGGGGAAAAGCGCATGTTTAATGGCATTTTGTGAGTCTCCGCGGTGCTCTCCGGGTAGAAGAGGAGGCATAACGGCGCGAGTTAGCTAACGTTAGCTCGCTAACAAGGTCAGTTTGAATTTTGGGTTGTGTCGCTGTTTTAGAAGTAGCGTCGGTGACAATGCCACCCTCGTCATCTTCGCTAACTCGGCTCAGCTACAGAATTAGCACGGACTCCCGTCCGCCGACAGGACGGGTAACCGGCTATGTTTTGGTTTTTTTGTCGTCGGCACACTCCTGCCGTTAGCTTGTTAGCTAGCCCCACTCGGTGGCTATCATTGCTCGACTTTGGTGTTCGACGCTTGAAAGTGATGGAGCTCGCTCTCCGTTAGCACTATCCAATGAATGGCATTGCAAAGAGGCAAGCTTTCGCTGGTAACGACTCCATAGTGCAGCCTGGGTGAGCCAACGTTAGCGGCAATATTTTGAGAGTTGGGCATTTTGTGTGGCGGATGCCCCGGCGGCGGCTCGCTGCTCGCTTCCGCCTAGAATAAAACAGGTGCATCCCTGCGCTAGCGGCGGACAGATGCAGGGTAGCGTTCAACACAGCTAGTCACTGGGTTTGCTGTGTTGCGGCAGGGATTACTGTCACCACAAAGGCAGCGTTTTGCTTAGCGTGGGCTGCTAAAGTGATTGATCAAGGTTGAATGTCGTAGGGTGGCGCTATCATTTACAAAGGCCTCGTCTACCGGGGCGGCTGAAACGGGCCCGGTAAGCTAACGTTTTAGTTGGTTAGTTAACCAACGTTAGCTGCAAGACCGCTGGCTACTAGGGCGCCACGTTCTCTCGGTCGTGAAACATTTGACTGTGACACCAGTGTCGGTGTTTTTGTTTAATCACACGTCAACAAAAGCGACATCTGCTACGAACCACAGGGTCTTCTGCCGACGTTAAATTGACAAGCGCTGGTTTAGCCAAACTTGCTGTTTCGTCGGCGTGAATTTCCCAACATGCTTAACGTCACGGCGGTTCCAGTAGCGTTGCTTTTAAAACCTCACGCTGTCATATATTGTAACGCGTTTTTTATTTTATTTTTTTGGCTACTAACGTTACATTCATTAGCAATTGGAGGATCAACCGTTACATCATATCAATGGCTGATTTTCAGATACCAGGCTGCCGGTCGCTGGGAAGTTTTACAGATGAGAGATTCGGCGTTGCCATTGTTTTACACTCGAAACTTTACTCTTGCTACACTTTTTTTTTTTTTTTTTTTTGTTTGTTTTAGATGCTCCCCCCGAATTCACATGGAATACTTGAAAAGTAATTTGTTAACTTTCAACACTGGGTCTCGTCAGCTTGCAGTAGTTTTCTTGTAGCGTTGGAACGAGTTTTCTCTCAGGCCATCGTGCCAGGTTCGATTCTCACTCAGCCCAGGCCGGCTTCGTGTGTTCTCGCCACGTATTTCATTACTTTAAACAGTGTAGAGGGGAAACATCCAATTCCGAGGCAAGCTTGTCTTGTGGAAATGTTTGTTATTCAGCTCATGCACCATCCAGAGGCTGCTGGATGTGTGGTACGTCAATTCAATTGGCCCCGAGTGCCACTGTGCATTGGAGCCCTAATTATTTTTGATGGTTTTCAAGTTTTAACTACTGTTGAACTGCAAACAGCATGGATGCCGTGGCTGTGAACGCGTCGTCCCTCCCCAGTAGTGCAGGCCTCACTGTGAAATAGACAGAAATCCCCCACACACTCGAGCCTCTGTCATCGTACTGTTTACCAAACATGAGAAGGGTCTTGTCATAGAAACAGTGAGGTTTTAATAAGCAAGCGTTCAGTGGAAAATTAACAAGTTGTATTATACTCAACTCTGGAATAAATATTGAACATAACACCTTTTTTTCTTTTTTTTTTATATAGCCCCAATGCTGTTGTAAATGACCATGATAACAATGTTGCAGTTTCCCCCTCTGTTTGCAGTGTGAAATGTGATTAAGGCAGGTTGTGGTTTTCAAAGAATAGGCCTTGAATGTGCGCTCTGTTCTCAGACCACTATAGGCACAGTGATAGTACGGCGACCCTTTTTATTTTAAATATTTAAGTTCTACCCAAGGCTTTTAAGGTCAATCCTCTCAACAACAGGCACAATGTCCTCATCTGTACTCTGTTGTTAAGCCATGTTTTGATTACTGGTCTTTTCCTCAAATGACACATCCTCATTACTGTCGAGGTTTACTCATCTCAAACGGTGTTCTATTATGCACACATTTTGTTTTAAAATGGTTTTGTTGAACAGCGTGTTATAACATTGCAAATTGACATATTAAAACGCATCATATTTCTTAATGAGATGTTTTAATTGGATGCTGAATTACCCACACACAGTGAAATGAGAGTGTGATAGAATCTAGGCCACATTGTGGAGAGCTTACTTTGATGCAGAATGTCACCCCCCTAATAGTGTGTGGCAACAGCCTAAGGTGAGGCGTGGTGCTCATTGTGAATTAAATTAAGCTTATGGGCAAAACCTATTCATGTTATAATTTATGGTTTACATATAAACACAAATTGATAGATGAAACAAGCAATACATTTAGTCTTGCACTCAGCTGGCATATTGTAGACTGTTGAAGATTCAGCCTTTAAGTATTGTTGCATGACCTTGTCTCTCAAAGAGACTGCTTAGTGTTATTATTATTATTAGTGTTTTTTTTCTTCTAGGATCCTCAGTCAGAACAGGGCTGTGCAGAGGACAGGGTCATGGGGTATAAATCACACTGAACTGACTGGGTAGATAAAGATGACAGATGAGTTGCATGTCTCAACCTGGTTAATGGGTTAGATGAGACATGACTCAGTAGGTACTCTTATTGTATTTGTGAGTAGGTGGCAAAATGTCTAATTAGCAAAAGAGATAACCAGTGATTCCCTACTTGTTTGAGTGACTTTTCTTGTTAATATACTTTGTTTGAAATCTTATTTCTTAGACACATCCAGCCAGCATTTCAATCTACATACAGGTTGGTGGAGGGTACAGGGGCCCTGTGGACGTGAACTGATTGTATGTTATAGTTTTTTCAGCTGCCAGTCTAGTTATAACATTGCACTTCTGGGCCACACTATATACCTGAAGTCGATATTAATTATAGTAATTCACACTGAAAGTAGAAAACAGAGTACACAATATAGTTTGAGTTTTGTTTTGCATAAATTAGCCCACATGGTTTTATTAGTCACTAACATACAATCTACTGACACAATTGATTTTCCCAGCAAACACATACCGAACTGTAGCTGCCCTTGTATGTAAGTTTTTGTCTAGTCCTGAATCATACATTTTCAAATGCAAAAGCAGTGGGTTGGCCTCAGGGATGGAAATTAGCATCCGCCACTGGCCAAATGTGCGTGAATTTGTGAAGTGGCAGTTGAATTTGATCAACCTACCAGCCACGGTGGCAGGTTAGCTAATTCTCCTGGCACCAAAAATTAAAAATTGGAAGCTATCAAGGACCACGAAGCATTGTTAAAGTCTGATGTTAAAAGACTGTTCTGTTCCGACTTTAACTACAGTGCACCACTGTTTGGGTGTCTATTAATGTTTGTGCTTTTGAAATCTGTGTGTGTGGTGTGATGGAGAGAGATTTAAAAATGGATAACCATAAGTGAATAATTAATTAAATTAATACTTTTTATGGGGAAATTATGTATTAGTAGACTTTTTTGTTTTTCAAATCAAGACAAACATTACACAAGTTAGTTACACACAAGTACGATTACAAAATGGTGGCTGGTAGAATTTAGAAGAAAAAGTAAATTTCCAACCTTGTGCTGGCTGATCTGTACACCATTACAGAGATACTGCTTCTTACAATTATATGATCAGGATAATGTGGGCCGTTATTGTAGAATGGAGTGAAGGATTTGAATTTGGCAGAGCGGAAGGATGAAAACTGATTTGTCAGATAGGTCAGAGATAATTTGATGTACACAACTCAAAGTAATGTAGTCTATAATTGATCTGCTTTTCCAAAGGCTGAGTTGTTGTTGGTGAAGTAAGAATAAAGTGACCAAATACTCAACATGTTTTGGCATAACTTGAATTATAAAGTCAACACATGATTACAGAAGGTTATGTTAAGGACTGTTTTCGTCAGTCCCATAAGATTCAAGGACATAGGTCTGTACAGAATCTGCATCACTCCAACCTGCAACAATGTTTTCCATTGAAAATCTTTCAGCCCCATTCAGCATGGAAAAGATGGCCATTCAACTGTTTAATAAACTGCCTTTTTAAAATACAAGATTTGGAAATGAGCCTTATTGAATAGGTTTTAAGGGATAAAAACAAACTGCTTTACACAGTAAATGAAAATGTTATGGATATTGCCCATGTTTTTTATTTCTTTATCCTTGATGTGATTTCCCATAGGAACAGATACAAACTGGATGTTTGAATGTCAGAGCAGCAGTCATAGTGTTATTCTTAGTTTTGGATTGGAATAGTTATTTGAATGTTGGTCAGGTTTTTTGTAATTTTATTTTAAAGTACAATTGATTGTCTGACTTTAGAGAGAGACAAAGAAAGTGACTGGGTGAGTAGGAGAAGCAAACTAATATTCTGAAGCTTAGCTTTATTTGCTATGGCATTTGAAAGTATATAGGTTACTGGAAAACTCCATAATGATTACCTCTCATTGTGTTCATTAAATTGTAAAGGCTTATCCCAAAGCAGTGAGCTGTCTCTACCTATATTGAGGTAAATACATGAATATTTTGCGATGTGTGGAACATTTGTGTTGGTTCTCGTGAGATTCCTATCCCAATACAGTGCAGCTTTTTACTGGCAGTTTCTTGTATGAATCATCCAGATATTTCAGAGGTTAGCTCAAACAGCATAAAACATTCTTGGAGAGATGGGTTTTGTGTAAATTGACTGATTTCATGATATGGATTTTTAGACCACAATGTTGGCCTGTGAACGACAAGTATTTTATTAACACCCCCTGCAAGAAGACGCCTCCTTCTGGGTTTGGAGCCATTAAGAGTGGGCAGTATTTTGGTGATAAGTTGACATCACAGCCATGTGCCAGTCAGGCATTAAGATTCCAGGCGAAAAATGACAAGATGAGCAGGAATTGAACCTCCACTCTGTGATTAAGGAATGCCCGCGCTACCTCCTGACCTAGAGGAACTACACATCACGAAACATCATACCACGTATTTAAATGAAATGTAAATTTTACATTTATTTAGGTTAAATCATTATGTGTTTAGGCTACTTTGCCTTTTACTATCCTTTGGGCAAATCAAGCATCAAATATTAATGTTAGAGTTGCCTCTCAGTGCTCGTTAACCAGGCCTTGTGTCAACATGACAGCTCTGACTGGGCAATAGAAAAGACTGGCCGAATAGAATTTAGATTTTTATTATATTACCAGGGTACCTCATATAATTTAGAAATTACCCCCTTTGGCACAAGATAAGCGTATAGAATGCAATGCATACATGTGTGTAATGGTCCGCTCTATTTGCTGCCGTGTTGAAAAAATGCAATCCGTGTGCATGGATTGCACATAGAATTTTTTTTCTACCATGTGACCCCAGAGGGGCTCCATAGTAAACTAAATGCTTTCAAAAATGGAAGTGGTAATACTTTAGCTTCATCAGTTGGTCTCATTGTTGTGCACCTGTTGTTAATTTCATTAACACCAAGGCAGCTGAAACTGATTAACAACCCCCTCTGCTACTTAACTGACCAGATCGATATCCCAGACGTTTAACTGACTTGATGCTATACTCTGCTTATATATTTTTATATATACACACACGCACACACACACACACATACTCTTGGTAGTATTAAGGTGAGAAGATGTGTTGAGAGCAGTAATACTAGTATGTTTGCACTGATGATGTTGGTTTTTCATTTGTCACTGTCAGACACTGATCTTTGTGTTTTTGTTTTTTTTCTCACGTAGCTGGCTGACATGGCTGTCTAACAGGCTGCCAAAGATCTCTTCATGGATCACAGAGGACAACAAAGAGCAACCAGTGCGTGAGAATAACCAATAACTAGGGAATCTGACCACAAGCATATCATCAGACTGACTTCAGTGCATGTGGCCTCCTAAGTTGTTCACAGACATCTGTTGGGCAGCCCAAAGGCCTATTGCTATGCACTATAAACAGAGAGACATGAGCTGTGGGGATGCTGGGAGGAGCAGGCTTCTTTCGTGCAGGACTATCCCCCTGGTAATAGGGCTTCTGGTGACCATGGTCCAGGGCACTGTGCCAGAACAGCAAGAGACATTGGTGGAGATGATATCAGTGGAACTAGAGGCTTCTATGCAGTCCTCTGTGCTCTCTGAGCTCCAGGCTGCAGCATCCTCAGTTGGTGAAGGTATCCCATCTACAGCTATCCCAGATTCCTCTGCAAAGAATGGGAGGGTGCATACTGGCATCCCTGACTCCTCTGCAATCGTGGGCCAGGTGTTCCAGTTGAAGGTTCCACCGGGACCTGCCAATGCCACCTGTAACGTCCATGTAAGTACACTGAAGATTAATGGAACATAACGTTGAGATACATCTAGTGTTTATTTTATACAAGAAATGTTTGGCATTTAATATTGAATCCCTCTTAACGTAATATTAATGTGTTGGCATTTATAAATATTTTCACATTAATTATTGACATTAATGAGATCAGAATTAATCAGTCAATGAGAACAATATTTGTGTTGACAAGACACTGAATAATGTCTCAAAAGTGGGGAGTACGCAAGGACTTTATTGTACCGATTTCTTTTCCTCTCTTTTTATTTGGGAGGTGCCTTTTACTTGTTTGAATAGACCCAACCCTGGTATCATTTCAGTACTAGCTTGAGGGTTTGCAATAGACTGTAATTTAAGAAAATCTAAAATGTATTCCTCCCTAACCTTGATGTTAATGGCAAATAAAAACAACTGAAAGCTGAAATTAAGGTTGTTATAGTACAATGTTTAAAACATTTGTAATTGCATTGAAATACTGTATTTTGGCCTTGCCTACAGTGGCCTCATGGACCAAAGGATTTTTTTACTGTAGAAATACATAATGTATCCCTTCAGTTGTGATCACTGTATCGCTGCTGATTGAAGCTGACTGTGGTGCAATTTGTTCCAGTCTGATTTATAAATCAGATGAGATTATTATTGGCCCAAGTGGTGATTCAGAATGATATCCTGTCAGAGTAATAACTCAAAATGAATAGCGATGACTCACATAGTTATTATGAATTGAAACTCACTCTGCTTCCTGTTCATATTTGGCAAGATTTGATAAACTGAATGGAATATGGAGGGGTGTGGGGGAGATGGTGAAAGCATTTCTGCTTTTACTCTAGATATTTGAAAGTTTTCCTTTCATCTTGATTCTGTTTTTTCTAGTTCCTGTTTCACTGGCAACTTTGCCAGTGTCGGAGAATTAAATACAGGGTTAGATGTATGTTAATTGATTCACTGTTGTAGTAATTTCCTAGTTACAACTTTATTATTCGCAATATTTACTTGCTTTTTTATGTTTAATATTTGAATTCCTAGTCAAACTACGTAAGCAATTTTAAGACATCAATTAGGTCCTGGTAAAGACATCAGTAATTATTTTTGAAGTGAATTATCACTTAATGAAATAAGAAATTAGTTTTTCCTTTTCAGACTTAACATATCCCTACAGTAATAGTGTTTGTCTTTTTCCTCCTGTAGCTCACTGAGATGGGAAAGGAGATTCTACCAACCTGGCTATATTGGGACAAAGAAAACTGCATTCTGAGAGGCTTGGCCCTGGAGCAGGATAAAGGTGTGTATCATATCTTGGTGTCTGGAGAGGAGATAATTGAGAATACTGGCAGCCACGTGTTCCCCAGTACTGTCTTCTCTATTGAAGTATACCCAGAAGAACGGGCAGACACTGAGCCAGCCCTGCTCACTCTACAGTCTATCAGTGGCATCCAGCCTTTCACCTGTGGCTCTGAGGAGCCTGTCACTGTCCTCACTGTCATCTTGGATGCTGACTTGACAAAGATGGTTGCTGAACAGAGGGTCAACTTACAGGGCATTATGAGAAAATTCTCACATGTGCCCCTGGAGCACATGCGAGTGGTCCCTGTTGTCAACAACCGGTTATTTGACATGTCTGCTTTCATGGCTGGACCAGGGAATGCCAAGAAGGTGGTGGAGAATGGGGCCCTTCTGTCATGGAAACTTGGATGTGCTCTTGACCAGGCCAGTATCCCTGACATTAGCAGCGTCCAGTCCTCTGCAAAGGATGGGACTATGTCAGCCATGCTGGGATACCCAGTGGTTGGCTGGCACATTGTCAATAAGAAGCCCCATGGAGTGAAAAGGGTCAGACGGCAGTTGTACAATACTCCTACTCCAGTAACCTCCCTGCTTCCTCCAACTACTCACCCAGAGCCCCCTGTACGTGTTGTTCCCACCCCAACGTCACCCTCTATTGCCCCAGCAACAGACAATTCTGCTCCCCCTGTCCGAGGCCCTTTGCCTCTTCCAGTGAAGCCCACTATGAGAGTCATCAATCAGATAGCCCACACACCTGTCATTGGACCTCCACAGCCCACAAGAGTACTAGGAACTACAAGCACCATCCCAATTCAGCCTACCATGACTCGCCCTACGTTTGTGGAGGCCACTGCTTTGCCAACACCACCAAGCACCACCAAAAAACCCAAACCCTCTTCCACAAGGAAACCCAAGAAACCTAAAACGTCTACCCCAGCTCCCCGGGAACCCAAGTCCACCACAGCTAAACCGCCCAGACGTACCACTCCTCTCTCTTCGGCTCCAGATGTAAATCAAAACCCAGAGATCCGCAACCCCATTGATCAGGTGAATGCATGGGTTGGCACATACTTTGAGGTTAAGATTCCTCCTGATACATTCTTTGACAGGGAGGATGGTACTACTGATAAGCTGCGTTTGACTTTGAAGAGGACCCCCAAAGAATCTGTGAGTGAAACATCTTGGATCCAGTTCAACAGCACTATCCAGCTTTTGTACGGCCTTCCAGAGGAGCAGCATGATGGGAAACATGAATACTTCATGTTGGCCACCGATAAGGGTGGGAGGAGCATCATGGATGCATTTGAGGTTCAAGTCAACCGTTGGTCTACATATGACAAACCATCAGTTGTGTTTGCTGCTCATTTCAATGGTGACCCCAAAACCTTGAGCAATGATGTCCATAAGAAGATTCTTTTGACCAAAAAGTTGGCTTATGCCCTCGGTGATCGCAACAGCAGCACAGTAACCCTGAGAAACATCACTAGTGGCTCCATTGTTGTGGAGTGGACAAACAACAGTCTCCAGCAGAGTCCTTGTCCAAAGGACCAGATCACAGTTCTCAGTAACAGGATCTCTGATCCCCAAGGGAAACCTAAACTGGCCTTCATCAAAGCCATGGGGCCAGAATTCATACCCATTAACATTTTAATTCGAGGCACCAATAAATGTCAGAGCTATACGTTCATCCCACCAGGAGAGGTGCCAATGCCTGTTCTTCCTACAGCTACACCATCACCTGGGACAGGTCGTAGGAGCAGTGATGATGTTTATCTACACACTGTCATTCCTGCAGTAGTGGTAGCAGCCCTGCTGCTCATAGCTGGGATCATTGCTATGGTCTGCTATCGCAAGAAACGCAGAGGAAAGATGACCATAGAGGAGCAGGCCACTTTCATCAAGAAAGGAGTCCCCATAATATTTGCAGATGAGTTGGATGATTCCAAGTCACCTCCATCCTCCAGCATCCCTCTTATCCTTCAGGAGGAAAAGCCCCCACTTCCCCCTCCAGAGTACCCTAACATGGCTGGGCCCCATAGTACCCTGCTTGACCAGGATTTGCTGGAGGAGTATTCTGTTTATCAAGATGATGATCCTAATGCCCCTCCTTACCAGCCCCCACCACCATTTACTGTCCCCATAGAGGGCAAAGGCTCTCGCCCGAAGAACATGACCTCATACAGGTCACCACCTCCCTATGTGCCTCCCTAACGCACACTAGAGCTTTCAGTTTGGAAAGCAGGTGCAATGTAGGGATGCTTGTTGAAAACTACTACAGGAGTAATTTTACATGTGTTCAATGAAATGGCTTTGGCAATGTAGAGGAGCAGGAACCATACCCATGTATTTGACCATTATGGATAAGACACTACCGTACAATTCTACTACTGGCACAGGGCAAATGGATGGGGAACAGTTTGTAATTTCAGCACTCCTTTTTCTTTGTTGTCCTTCAGATCTGCTTTTGACTTCTTGCATATTCTTTTTTTGTCTGTTTTTGCCAAGAAGAGTCGATTTTATCTTCAATGATGTACTATTTCTATTGTATAGAAAATAATAAAGAAGCAGGAAAGACTGATGCCCACAGGGCCTTTGAGCAGATGTCACCATGACAACAGACTTGAGGCTCTCCCTCACAATGTTGATCTTTATGAGTTCTATATCACTCTTATCTGTCCTTCAGCTAGGTTTACTAAGATTTTGCACCTGTTATTTCTAGAGGGGGATGAAATACAAAGAGCCAAACTGAAAGCATGAAACACTTTATTTACACAAATATCTGTTTGTTTCTCAGACTTTGATCTTTCCCTGCTCTCTCCTATGCTTTGCTCCCTCTTGACAATAACATGCAAACCTTGCACTTATGCAAATTCTTGTTAAACCTTGCACTATGTGTCTTGCACAGAATTGAATGCAGTAAGTGGTAGTCCAATAAGGAGAAACAATGTCTTTTTGTATCCTTGAACTCACCATGTGACTGAGATTCCTCTGGTACTTGATCACAAAGGACATTACACTGATCACGCCTGTTGTAGATGTAGCCTCATTAAGTTACAAGTTACAAAACAAATAATTACTTTTGTTTTTATTTTTTAATGTGTGTGTGCCACTGAACCTGCCTGTGAGATGACTGGTTTTGCTGTTGCCAAGGTGATGTCTGTGGTCACAAGGCAATCCTCGTGGGGTTGCTACAACAATAATGAAGGGGCCAATGGAATGCTGTGGTTCACAGCAGGGTGAGAATTGACCATATAATCAATGAGGTGGATCCACTGTCTGTTATTCAATTTGCTTTGGTAGAATGAGGGGTGGGTGGGCTTAGAGTACTGTATTATCACTGCTCTGCCTCTAGGTGTTATGTTTAGTGCACTGAGGCATGGGGACAAGGGGATGTACATAATTGTGTGCCTGTGAAATTAAACAACTCCATAATGTTAATGTTTTATCAGTAAACCTAGTTGGGAAAGGGAGGGCCAGAGTGGGAAATAATTTTATTTTTTAATTGTATGTCTAGATTTATGATCACAATCATGTTAAAAAGAAGACTTAGTTTAGTAGTTTGAGGGTACAAAAGAACGTTTACCTGCCCATCACAAAAAAATAATGCATAATCTCAGTATGATGGGGAACAAAGAAACCACAATATGTGAATTATGTACATTTCATATCTGATCTCACCATAAGAAAAAATGGTTAAAAATCTAATGTTTTTACTGAGTTTTTGATACAGTCTTAAACTTGTTTTATGAAAATACATTAATAAAATGTAATACTATTTGTAAAGCCTCAATGATGTGTATAGTCCTTTTTTTTTATTTGACAAAATGGAACTAGATTAAACGGTTTTCAAAATGTGTATTTGTGATATTTACATGGTCAAAAGCAGTAATCTGCTGTTAGAAGTGGCATAATTGAGTAGAAATGGATGTTACATTTAGTACTTTTGAAAGTGAAATAAGTTTGAAATATTGTGCACCCCACTTTGCTTTCCACACTTATTTTGTCATCAAATTTGATTCTGCAGTAATAGCAAAGACCTGTGGCCTTTTTATGTAATCACGTTCTTGACTGGGTTTATAGAAGCAGGCTGCAATAGGATCCGATGGTTGGCTGGTTTTGGCAGTATCATGCGCTATACACCAAATACACAGCAGGCAGTCTCCATGAGATAGTGATATTTTAAAAGAAGTGCTCCCTCTCTGTGGCATTTAGGTGGGCAATTTTTCTGTTTTTGGCTCTGTGCTCCTACATCTCTTGGAGAAATATCAATAACAATGACTAATATCTGCTCTCAAATTCTTTAGTATAGAGCTTGTATAATGATGGCTGTTTCGATAGGGGTCAAAAACCATTTAATTGCTTGGTGACCAGTTGCGGACCCATGCTGTTTTGACAAATGTCCATTCTCACTGCAAACTGCAATACAAGACATTTTGATTTGTTCTTGTGTAATTCTAGAAATAACTGCTGTGGGTCTATTTTTAGCAATCTCTATTTGAAAAATTACTTCAAGAATTATTTAAGGTACAGGTTATTCCTTTTGTGACTTTTTAAACAGCACTGAGCCTGATACACAAGTGTGTTGATGTCAAGATACCCTTTAAGCTCATACAAAATCACTGATTTGTTGACTCATACCTATAACTTAATACATATCAGTCATGTGGCTGCAGGTGTATGTAGAATATGTCTGTAGTGACTGCGAATCTGAACTACATTTTTCATTTTCTTTTTTATTTCTTCATTGTCAGTGCTGTAATTATGTTATTTGCCCTGCTCTCATTTGCTACCAGTCTTGGTTATTATAACACATAATTGGTAATAATGAGGTGGGTTATGTTGCAAATTGAATGTAATAATCATTTATCAATTAGCCAACATCCATCTAACTGTGGGCGACTGACTCATTTACAAGAGATATGAGACACTGGACTTACAGGCTCTATTTCGTACAAGCACCAGCTCTGTGATTAAATACAGCTTATTCTGTTTATAAATGATACTGACATTTCACCCGTTGTTGCATAAATAAGTCAGATTTGTATTGACGTGGGTACATGGTGTGGAGTACAATCAATATACAGTACATAACAGATGTAGAGCATTCTTCAAGAAGAACCTAATATACATATAAACTTGGCTTATCCAGCTGTAATGAGAACATTTAATTAGATGCAACAATTATTTAGTGACTTGATCAGTCTGCAGATAAATAATCGGCAACTATGGGGTTGAAGTTGGGAGAAGGCACAATAATGCACACCAGTATTCCCAAGGAGGACCGTGGTGATTACAAACACGGTTTACCTCTTTCTTGCAGTTAACAGGAAGCTTTATAAAAAAGGGATTTTAATGCATTGTTCAAACTGGACCTTGCTAGGTAAAATTCACCAAATCACCATTTTAATTGCTAGTTTTATGTCTCGCAGCACTTGACAACTTTCTGTGAAAGTACACAACCTAATATAGTTTTTCTACACATCTACTGCATGGTGGGATGTGTTTTCTATTAATGCTCCATAAAGGATCATCAAACTTGAGAAGTTTGAATCTACAAATAGAGTTGGGCTAATCGATAACGGCAGCGACTGGTAGGTAATGAGGCTGTATAAAAATGTGGAGTTGAGGCTATTTTATGTCCTGCCAATCTTACTTCATCAGCCTCCTCCCCCTTGAACTCATTAATAATGTACAGGGAATGAAAGTTGATGTATGTGATGAAAAATGTATAACCTCATGAAAAGGAAGCACTGACCTTTCAGTTGTTGGTGTATCTGATCAGCACTGCACTTGAAATCCTGCGGTTGTGGATGCTTTGCAGCTCTGCTTACAAAACCACTACTCTCATCCGTTTAAAGACTTTTTGAAATGAGTATACCAGATAAACTACAGATTAAAACAAATGCTTTGATCTATAATTGTTTGAAATTGCGTCCCACTATGTAATATTCACATTCAGTGTTTATCAACACCGACTGTGTCTTTGTTATTTCAGACACTGGCAGAACACTATTCAAAACCGGTGCGTTGTAAGCGTGTTTATAATTCCTGGGGTCATAACAAATTCTAATTAGGCCTGTAGCCATGCCAGGCCAAGCTCTCATTGCAAACAGGAGGGTAATTATTTCCACTGCACAGTATTACTGACCCGACTGTTTCTCTTGATTAAAAAAAAAAAAAAAGAAAATGTATTTGTATACACCCTAGTGCTCGAGGAGGCAGTAAGGTGATCTGCTTTTACCAGTGGAAATAGCAGAAAGGGTATGATGGTGGGCAGCAACACGTGATATGGCTGTAACAGGCCTCATTAGATGCCCAAAGCCCAAGAAATGTGGCACTCTGTTCCCATTAGACTGAAAGCACAAGGATGATAAAAACAACAACAACAACATAATGATGAAGGATAATTGTCAGGGAAGCAAGGCGGTATATATATGTGTTTTGCATATTCTTATATATACCATATTCAATCAAAAAGAATGTTCTCTTGTAATGCAGTTCAAAGTTTGTGTTCCTGGAAGTACTTGTAAAAAAACATTCTCAACTTTCTAAAACGAGCAAGGATGTTTTGTATTTTAATTTAGGGGAGCTAATGCTAACTAATGACTCTACTCTTGATCCAGGGGTTTTATCAAACTATAGACCAATATCTAACCCTCCATTTCTCTCTAAGATCTTTGAGAAAGCAGTCGCCAATCAGTTATGTGACTTCCTGCACAACGACAATTTGTTTGAGGATTTTCAGTCAGGATTTAGTGTGAATCATAGCACAGAGACAGCACTGGTGAAAGTTACAAATGAACTTCTAATTGTATCAGATAAAGGACATGTCTCTGTACATGTCTTAGTATGGTCTTAATGCTGCATTTGATACCATGGA